>CM019148.1:199371514-199379014 GCA_009733165.1 Naja naja | reverse complement strand
AGGTGGCAGGGGGGCGGTTATATTGGGGAAGGGGGGCGATGACAACTTCCTCAATGGCTCAAGGGGGCGATTCTTTCAAAAAGGTTAAGAACCACTGATCTAGGGAAGGACATGTTTGTTTGTAGGTGACTTTTCAGCACTCTGAGAAAACCAATAGCCAGTTTGGGCAAATACAAGAACAGATAGTAGACATTAGAACAGAATAGAATAACAGAGTTGGAAAAGACCTTGGAGGCCTTCTAGTCCAATCCCCTGCCTAGGCAGGAAACCCTACACTACTTCAGACAAATGGTTATCCAACATCTTTTTAAAAACTTCCAGTGTTGGAGCATTCACAACTTCTGGAGGCAAGTTGTTCCACTGATTAATTGTTCTAACTGTCAGGAAATTTATCCTTAGTTCTAAGTTGCTTCTCTCCTTGATTAGTTTCCACCCATTGCTTCTTGTCTTGCCTTTTGGTATTTTGGAAAATAGGTTGATTCCCTCTTCTTTGTGGTAGCCTCTGAGATATTAGAACACTGTATCATGTCACCCTAGGTAGACATACCCAGTTCCAGCCACTGTTCTTTACATGTTGGACACTCCTTCCCCTTCAGAACCTATCTAGCCATATTTTTTTTTCCTCTCAAAAGAATGAGATAGAACATTTGGCATGTTGTCTCTCCACCATGGTAGATATCTCCAAGTTTGATGTTTCTGAGTTTGTCCCTCAACTTAATCTTCTGTCCTTGTAACTATGCAAGAGCTGGGAGTTAGAACAAATGAGCAAATATTTTTCTCCCACAACAGAATGAAATTACAATCCTTTCTATAGCATCATTCACTACATGAAAACATTTGCCCAAAATGCTCGCCTCAGGACTGCAGCAGAAGAAACCTGAAGCCAAATGTAAATGTGATTGTGTTCCCTGATGATCAGGAAACTCAACTCACTTTTTGAATGATTAGAACCACATCTGGTAGTGTCTTGCATGTCTCCCTTACAGATATTGAAATACTTAAAGGAATAGAGGTTGTTTCCATCTTTTTAACATTATAACTACAAATAAAACAGTTTTTCCAACAGCTTGTTAAACTGTTATATTAGCAGCGCAAAATGAAGACACAAGTTTCAATATGTAAATTCTTTAACATCCAACAGGCATTCAGTGTTTCTATGGATCTAGAATAAAACCCAGGAAATGATTCAAGATTACTATTCTAGCATCAGTTGCTGAAATATTTTTCTTCCAAACCTTTTAACAGTGTATTGGAATAAAATTGCAAAACTTCAGGTTTTGCCAGATCTGTATTTCTTTTTAGAGGCTGATCTTCAGCATGTTTTCTAAAGAACAAGCTCCGACCTCAACTCAGAACATCACTTCACAAAGAGAAGCCTTGAATTTTAGCCTTCCCTGACATGGTATGTATATTTTGAGACTGGGGAATATCTATCAAAAGCAGTCCTTGATCAAGAATCATTTGACACCTGAAGAGAAAAGAATGGAAAATAAGGACAACGGGATCAGGTTGACAAATGAAAAGGGGCCTAAATATAGAGAACAGTTCAGCGTAATTTCGCCTATGGCATCCTTCACATATTTCCTTTTTTAAATGATACGGATATTGAAAACACAATTCCTCCTTGTCAGAAGATTGTATAACACCAAAGGAATGCTCTTTTCATACCCTGCACATTATTTCAGAAATAATATACATTTGCTGTTCCTAACCATATTCAGATATGTGTACAAACATGTTTAAAAAAACCCAAAACCCTTGTCCTATCCTGTCTTATAGCTTCTGAGTAATAAAATTTGGGGATTTCTCTTTTCTAGCCCAAATGTGGATCCTTTAAAGCAGCTATTAAAAAATTGGAATGTTTTTAGCTTGAAATATTTCCACATTAATACTTGATAGGTTTTGACTAAGAGGTACATAGTTGGTGATGTATATTAAGTGAGGATTAATATTTTTGAAGTTGGTGCAGATCTTTCAAGGGATTGAATCTATGAGTTCTTGCTAGCATTTAAAAGAATGTCATTTCTGACCTCATTCTAAATGGTATTTCTACCAAGAAATATCAATGTTTAAAATGTGTCTTCCCCTTGCTCATTGTCTTGCTATTTGGCAGACAGTTTAGGGACTTTCTGTTTTGACTGGTTTTTTTCTGTTTAGTTTTTCTTCAACTGTTTTAAGAAATTGAGATTAAACAGTGATCACAATGTGAGTTGTCCTTTTGGTTATTTAAAATACAGGCACACAAAATTATATATTCATAATAATTATATTTATAATTATAAATTATATTCCTTCCAATGAATGAGAAATTGAAAGGGTCTTCCAGTGTGCATTTCCAAAACTAGGGTGGCTAGATTTGTATATAGATGCCATGGCTTTTCATTCTTTTCAATCCAATGCATTTTGGAAAGAAATTATATCAATGGGCTTTCAAGTTGTCTTTTTCATCAGCAGAGTAACTCTTCAGAAGTAAAAAAAAGGATCAAATCATCCTAGAACATTCCCTTGGGAAAAGCAATTGGGCTGATTCCTCCATTCTAAGCCCCACCTTCTGGGTCACATGACCAGGCCTCCTTTTGTTTTCCTGTGTACAAATACTTACAAGCACAGTTCCAACCCAGGGAAGGCCTCTCACAGATTGGCAACACATGTGCTGTATATGTATGCATATGTTTGTATATGTGTATGATTCAACCTACTTACATGCACAGATAACACATATGTTCTGATTAGGGAAAAATGCACACAGACACACATGTACACACACATACAACACACACACACACACACACACACACATACATACAGGGTGAGCAAGAGAGATATCATATTTCATTATCCTTCATCCGGGCCTATGGTGAAAGTGATTGAAGCCGCTTCCACTTTTCTTTATTCGTATTGGTTTTATCATTTTTGTCATCTTTATTCTTTTTTTGTTGTTTTTTGCTGTTTCCTTGTTCTTAAATGTTTTAACATTTTATAAATCAAAATCACTATAAACTAAATATATTCTTACTATCATCTGGTAGCATTAGCAGGGTCTCTTCCATCTGGTGGGCTGCCCTGGACATATCGGGAGTTTTGCTTGAGGTCTTCTCAGTTTTCCCTAGTCTGGAGTTTCTGCTCCTCCCCTTTGGTGTGGGGCCAGGCACTCAGCTGTCCAGTGGCCAGGCTGACTGCATCTAAAGCACAACATAGGCAGGTGAGTGGGCTGCACTGGGGCTCTGACCAGCCCTCCAGCCTCCCTCCTCCATGAGCAGGGCTGTGCGTTTGACAGTCAACTGCCTCTTGAACATGCATGGCCTAGGTCCCAGGTCCCTCTTGGGGGTGGCACTCCTCAACTTGGCATCTAACTCTGTGGCCACCGGTACCACTCATTTAGCCGAGGGCAGGCCACACTATGCATAGGCCTGCCACAGGCCTTGATCAAGCCCTGCTTTGAATTGATGAACCAGAAGCTGTTCTGGCCAATGTTGTAATTTGCTGGCAAGCCAGCAGAACTCTCATATATAGTCCAGCACCTGATGAGGCCTCTGCTTTAATGCCATCAGCTCCCTTCAGCCCTCTGGGTCTGGGTCACGTTCTCAAATGGCATTGTACTTCCAGCAGCAGGCTAATATCTCCCAACTCCCAAGCCTTCTCACTGTACAGATCTGCTACTCAGTGTCCGCTTCCCCATCCAGGGCCACTGCTGGACCTTCCCTAGTAGGGGTGGAGTTTTAACTGCACTGTCACAGGGTTGGTTATTCTGACTATAGGGAATGGACCCAGGTATTTCAGACCCAGATTTTTTCAAGGCAGCTTCAGTTTAAGCTACTTTGTGGAGAGGTACACCTTTTCCCTACACAGAATGGTTTTGTGGTGACGTTTTCTTATCCACCTGGAGTTTTTGGGTCTCAGCTGTTTTTCAATGCCTACTTGACATTCCCCAAACTCCCTGCAGGTTATCCAACCACCACCCCATCAGGCTGCCTAGTGAGGGGGCCTCTGGAGGAGCTCAGGGTTAGGAATGAAGTCCACCCCATGTACCCACCTTAAAGGGTGTCTACCCTGTATTGCTATGTATGGCATTATTAGATGCCACCTTTGCAAATGGCAGAAGCTCTGCCCAATCATTCTGCTGATAGATGATGTAACACTGGAGATACTGCTCAACCATTGCATTGGCTCTCTGAACCTCCGTTGGTATTCAGATGGAAGGCAGAGTTGAGGCCTTGCAAGGAACCAATCACCTGAACAAACTTCCCCCAATTTTGGCGTAAACTTCCCAATCCGATATTATCCTTCTTGGTACCCCGTGTAGCTAGTAGACATGGATCAGAAACAATTTGGCCAGCTTGTGAGCCAAGGATAAACCTGGACATGCTGTGATGACCTGGGGCACTACACAGATAACACAAACAGCTGGCAGTTCAAACCGCCTTTATTGTTCGAAATTTCCTCAAATGCTCCAAAGTTTTTGTCAAGTCCCAGAGCAGAGTGATAACAACCCCCCCACAAAACCTCAAGCAGCCTCTGGCTGCAATTAGTCCAGTCCAGCACTATCTGCATCAAGGCTGCACAGCAATAAATCCAACAGGGCAAATCAAGGAGTTCAGGAAGCAAAAGATCCAGGTACAGTAATTAGTCCAGAATGTCAGAAGGAATGCAAGGATTCTTGGAAAGCTCAAACATCAGCACGCAACATTTTAGGAACTCAGCATTTGTTCCTGACAAATGCCCCGCCCCACAGTGTCTCATTAAGTCTTATTCCCAGGTGTGCCTTGTGAAGATGGGCGGGGCACTCTTCTCCCAAGGAGCTTGCTCAGTCTGCACTGTTCACATCTTCTCTCCACTCTCTGAGTTCTTGGATCAGGAGGTGGTCCTACTTCTCGCCTGAGTTCTGTCTCTCATGTTCATCCTGCCCCTGTTCCTCCCTGCCTACAATCTGTCCTAATCCTGAAAATCCCTGGCATTCCCCATTTTCTTCTGAAGACAATGTAAGTTGCCCCCTCAATCTCTGTCAGCTCAGATTTGCAGCCTGTCTTCCCCACAGATTCAGGCTCCAACAGGGGTATGATGCAATAAAGTGGGCCTGCTTAGAAAAAGGCTAGCAGAAGCCAGTATTGCTGGCTAGAAACCCTTTTACTTGTATGGTTCACCAAGCTGCCAAGCTGAGACTCCAGTAAAGTGACCCGTTCTGCTCACAGTGTGGCCTCTTCTTCTACTGGCTTGGTTTGGAACCGTGACATGTGGTTCATCACACAGTCAGTCAGATGTTTAGATTGGATTTGGGACTTTATCCACCCACGAGTCCTTCCAAAGAATCTGGGATAAGCAGATGTTGATGTTTGATGGTGTTAGAAGTATTGCCACAGGATATAAGCTATTTTGAATAAAACTGCCTTTTGCAGCTGATTGATGGGGATTTTATCAATGTCAGTGGTATTCAAGTGGTGCTCCAGATGTTTTGGGATTGCACTGAAGGTGCCTTTTATAATTGGTACTATCTTTGCTTTCTTCTGCCATACTTATTCTATTTCTATTTACAGGTCTTTGTAATTTGTGATGCCTTCTAGTTCTTTTTCTTCATCCTGTCATCTCTGGGCACTGCCACATCCTCTAGCCAGATATTTTGTGTTTTCAGATTAATTCTTAATAATTGTTAAGTCTGGGTTGCTTGTCTGTTTGGCTTCTAAAGTCCCATAGCACTTTAGCTTCTTCATTTTCTATTACTTTTCCTATTTTATAGCCCTACCAGTTCTTGCTTGCAAATAGTATTTCTTGCAGATCTTGCACCATTGTTGCTGCTTTGTAATTTCACAGTATTTTTATTATTATTCAGAAGATATTCCTCTTATGGCAATTCTGTCATAGTCCTGTGAAAAACTGAAGAAGCCATACTCACTATACTTTTCTTGATTTACATTAACTTACATTAGAGAGAGAGAGAGAGAGAGAGAGAGAGAGAGAGAGAGAGAGAGAGAGAGAGAGAGTTTTATTTTAAGCATGAATCTTTCCTACTGATTTCTAATGTATTTTATGATAATAAACTAAAATAAGATTCTGAATACATTTGACTAAAAAAATCTTTCTTTCCAAGAATTTGCCAAGAATATTTATAGTGTAACACGGGGTTTTTCATGTATTATGCTTGCTTTTGACTATGTATTAGTTCATTTTGTTTCATTTGTTTTAATCCTTGCATGCTGCCCTAGAAATCCAAACAATTAGGAATTTATATATCACTACATTTTTACCTGAATCTATATCCCCTCCACCTACACAAATTTAACTTCTGACAGGAAAAAAGCAGGGCACTCAATGGTTTCATATTTTAATATTTTAGTGTTCAGTGTAAACACTATCTGTTTGCCTCATCATGTATTTCATGAAGCTGAAGCAGTTTTCTATAAAATCGTGCACTCCATTTTATGTAAATGGGCAGCATTTGCTTTTACAGCTTGAAGAGAAAAGAAATGCAAACAAAATATATTTTTTTAAAAATAGATGGAGAGGTGTCAAATGGAAGATATCCCAGGGGCAGTGAATTGCTTTCCTGTCTTTGACTCTGCTTCTGGGAGTGGGAGAGGAAGGCAATGTTTATAAAAGAGTGAGATTTACATATCTAGAATTTTCTAAGCAAAAAGCCCAGTACTACACTCTTTCAGGTAACAGAGACAAACTTATTTTCTTTCTTTTCCCTTCGGTTTCTGATCCTGAGAGAAACCAACAAGGCTGGAACATTGAGCAGCCTGGCAATATATCACTTTGACATTCCTCCTGCAAAGCATTGTGATGAGAAAACAAAGGTGAAGCCATTTACCGTGCTTTGAAGCCAGAACTCCAATCTCCCAAATGCAGCTCCTTTGACTACCTTTCATTTTGTTATGACAGAAGGATGTGAAATACTCCCGATTCTTAGAATGAAATTGATTTCCCTAAATGGATTTCACCAGTTCTAAATGGCTAGCTAGATGACTAGTCAATACTGAGTTCTCATGAAAAATGTTGGTGTAGTTGAAGAAATTGTTTTCTTGGCACAGGGAGGAAATTGCATTGTTGATAGCCTTGTGGTCCCTTAAGGTTACTCTGACAAACTGAACAAAGGAACACATTTGTTTTATTGAATATTACTCTCTCTGTGTGTCATCAAACAAACCTGGCCTTGACTCAGCTTTGGGGAAAGCATTCCTGCCTTTTCAAGAGACATTCCTTTATGCTGGTCTTTTGCATTTGTTAGCATTACACAATGAATGTGAAATGAAAAACACTATTCTTGTTTCCCATACGATCTTTTCATCCTTAGCACTTCAATCCTCATTCTGTACATCAATGATTCACAACCTCTAGTCCATGGACCTCTAAGGGGCCATGATGTCACCACAGGGCGTCCATGCAGACCTGAAGAAATGTCATGATTTAAATCTTGAGTGAACTCTTAGTGGCCTGTGGTCATTAGGTATTTAAAGAGGTTTGTGGTGAGGAAAAGTTTGAGAACTACTGCTACATCATTTTCTT
>CM019148.1:199293277-199370514 GCA_009733165.1 Naja naja | reverse complement strand
GAATACAAAGATAATACAAATAAAAGGAAAGGAAGGGTGGCTAAAAAACGGAACTAAGAAAGTATCTAAAAAGGGGAACATTTACGAAAATTAAGCATGCCAGAAAGGTTCAGAAGGAAAGGGAACAGAAAGGTAAAGAGAGAGAGAGGGATTCAAACTGGATAGAGAAGGGGGAGAGCAGGATAAAAGGGAGGAGAAGGGAGCCAGCACAAGCGAAAGCTATTTTAAGAAGACAATTAACACAAAGATTAATACAAATAAAAGGAAAGGGAGGATGGTCAAAAAAATGAAACTTAAGAAGGTAATTAAAAAAGGGAACATTTATGAAACTAGGCATGTTAGAAAGGTCCAGAAGGATAGAGAGCAGAAAGGTAAAGAGAGAGAGAGGATTCAAACTGGATAGAGAAGGGGGATAGCGGGATAAAAGAGAGGAGAAGGAACAAGAAACAAGAACAAAAGATAGAGAGATACGGGAATTACATAACAAAGAGAGAAACTTGTTTGCATAGAGACAATGGCTGACGTATTTAAAAGGGGGTCTGCATGAAGAAATGGTAATAAGAATATATTGTAATTATAAAAGTGTAAAAACAATAGGGTTACTGACAATTTTCACTGGTAAAAGGTCACATTTTTTATTTTCTTCCCAAAAGAAAGCTAAATGATGATTAGATGAATTGAATTAATTGAAATGATTTAGAAAGTGCTTAAAATGGGATTTGTCAATAACCAAGATTAGTTATTTTATTATTATTTTGGAACCATAAATTAATTTTAGGGGGGATATGTGTTGCAGAACCCAAACCGATTAGAGATATATTGTAAGGGAGCTTTTCCATTTTCTTTTTTTTTTTTTTTTTTTCTCTATCTTTCGTTGAGGAATGACTATGATTATGTTACTATATTAACCACTGAGGTGTCACTTTCAAAGTAGTAAAAGGGGTGCAAGTCTAGGTTTTTTTTTTCATTCTTTTAGTGTTAACATGGGTATGGATTTAGAATTATGGTGAGAATATGTGATGATAGGGCAAATCTGACGGACAAAAGAATCTGTAAATGATAAAAGAGTATTAACAATGTGAAGATAATTAAAGGTTAGACATGGATGAACTTTATCTTTAATATGATGGGCAAATATATTGTTATTTGTAAGATTTATACATGAAGTTTTAAAATATATATGTATATTTGCAATTAACTGAAATGAACTGGGGGGCTATACAGAATGAGATTAAGATTTGAGATTAGGATTAATTTTTGACCCTTTGTCCGCTAAAATGGAATAGAAGTGAAGTCAAATGTTTAAAAGGAATATAGATCTACTGTCACATTTGCATGTAAAAGTGATGACTCGGGAACATGCTGTCTACTGAAAAAGAGCTGTTTAAAAAAATTGTTAAAAATTGAATAAAATTTGTTAAAAAAAAAAAAAAGAAAGAATGCGAGAGTGACAGCACTTTGGGAAAGCGGTGGCGGTGGCTTTTCCCAACATGCTGCCATATTCGAGGTGCCGGTTCAGGTGCGTACAACAAGTCAATGGGGTGAGCATGCAGGACGGCGCTAAACGCCCCCTGCTGCCTCTTGATCCCCAAGTGGGCCGGAGATGGGTGCTAAGAGGCAACGGGGGCCTTTGAGGTGCCGGCTGGCCCTGCAGGTTCACCCATTGACTAGCACTGCTCCGGAGCCAGCGCCTCCAATGCGGAAGCAGTGGCACGTTACATGCCGCCGTGGCTGCATTTGATGTGCCGCCCCCCTGCCGCCTCTTAGCGCCCCTCTGCTGGCCCCCTTGGGGACACTAAGAGGTGGCAGGGGGGAGTTCAAGGCGCCGGCCCTGCAGGCTCACCCATTGACTGTAACACCGCTCCGGAGCCGGCGCCAAAATGGGTGAAACTGCAGTGCCGGCCGGCACCTCGAACACCCCCCTGCCGCCTCTTAGCGCCCCTCTACTGGCCCCCTTGGGGACGTAAGAGGTGGCAGGGGGCGGTTATATTGGGAAGGGGGGCGATGACAACTTCCTCAGTGGCTCAAGGGGGGCGATCTTTCAAAAAGTTAAGAACCACTGATCTAGGAAGGACATGTTTGTTTGTAGGTGACTTTTCAGCACTCTGAGAAAACCAATAGCCAGTTTGGGCAAATACAAGAACAGATAGTAGACATTAGAACAGAATAGAATAACAGAGTTGGAAAAGACCTTGGAGGCCTTCTAGTCCAATCCCCTGCCTAGGCAGGAAACCCTACACTACTTCAGACAAATGGTTATCCAACATCTTTTTAAAAACTTCCAGTGTTGGAGCATTCACAACTTCTGGAGGCAAGTTTTTCAATGAATAATTGTTCTAACTGTCATGAAATTTATCCTTAGTTCTAAGTTGCTTCTCTCCTTGATTAGTTTCCACCCATTGCTTCTTGTCTTGCCTTTTGGTATTTTGGAAAATAGGTTGATTCCTCTTCTTTGTGGTAGCCTCTGAGATATTAGAACACTGTATCATGTCACCCTAGGTAGACATACCCAGTTCCAGCCACTGTTCTTTACATGTTGGACACTCCTTCCCCTTCAGAACCTATCTAGCCATTTTTTTTTTCCTCTCAAAAGAATGAGATAGAACATTTGGCATGTTGTCTCTCCACCATGGTAGATATCTCCAAGTTTGATGTTTCTGAGTTTGTCCCTCAACTTAATCTTCTGTCCTTGTAACTATGCAAGAGCTGGGAGTTAGAACAAATGAGCAAATATTTTTCTCCCACAACAGAATGAAATTACAATCCTTTCTATAGCATCATTCACTACATGAAAACATTTGCCCAAAATGCTCGCCTCAGGACTGCAGCAGAAGAAACCTGAAGCCAAATGTAAATGTGATTGTGTTCCCTGATGATCAGGAAACTCAACTCACTTTTTGAATGATTGCGAACCACATCTGGTAGTGTCTTGCATGTCTCCCTTACAGATATTGAAATACTTAAAGGAATAGAGGTTGTTTCCATCTTTTTAACATTATAACTACAAATAAAACAGTTTTTCCAACAGCTTGTTAAACTGTTATATTAGCAGCGCAAAATGAAGACACAAGTTTCAATATGTAAATTCTTTAACATCCAACAGGCATTCAGTGTTTCTATGGATCTAGAATAAAACCCAGGAAATGATTCAAGATTACTATTCTAGCATCAGTTGCTGAAATATTTTTCTTCCAAACCTTTTAACAGTGTATTGAATAAAATTGCAAAACTTCAGGTTTTGCCAGATCTGTATTTCTTTTTAGAGGCTGATCTTCAGCATGTTTTCTAAAGAACAAGCTCCGACCTCAACTCAGAACATCACTTCACAAAGAGAAGCCTTGAATTTTAGCCTTCCCTGACATGGTATGTATATTTTGAGACTGGGGAATATCTATCAAAAGCAGTCCTTGATCAAGAATCATTTGACACCTGAAGAGAAAAGAATGGAAAATAAGGACAACGGGATCAGGTTGACAAATGAAAAGGGGCCTAAATATAGAGAACAGTTCAGCGTGGCAATTTCGCCTATGGCATCCTTCACATATTTCTTCTTTTTTAAATGATACGGATATTGAAAAACACAATTCCTCCTTGTCAGAAGATTGTATAACACCAAAGGAATGCTCTTTTCATACCCTGCACATTATTTCAGAAATAATATACATTTGCTGTTCCTAACCATATTCAGATATGTGTACAAACATGTTTAAAAAAACCCAAAAAACCCTTGTCCTATCCTGTCTTATAGCTTCTGAGTAATAAAATTTGGGGATTTCCTCTTTTCTAGCCCAAATGTGGATCCTTTAAAGCAGCTATTAAAAAATTGGAATGTTTTGAGCTTGAAATATTTCCACATTAATACTTGATAGGTTTTGACTAAGAGGTACATAGTTGGTGATGTATATTAAGTGAGGATTAATATTTTTGAAGTTGGTGCAGATCTTTCAAGGGATTGAATCTATGAGTTCTTGCTAGCATTTAAAAGAATGTCATTTCTGACCTCATTCTAAATGGTATTTCTACCAAGAAATATCAATGTTTAAAATGTGTCTTCCCCTTGCTCATTGTCTTGCTATTTGGCAGACAGTTTAGGGACTTTCTGTTTTGACTGGTTTTTTTCTGTTTAGTTTTTCTTCAACTGTTTTAAGGAAATTGAGATTAAACAGTGATCACAATGTGAGTTGTCCTTTGGTTATTTAAAATACAGGCACACAAAATTATATATTCATAATAATTATATTTATAATTATAAATTATATTCCTTCCAATGAATGAGAAATTGAAAGGGTCTTCCAGTGTGCATTTCCAAAACTAGGGTGGCTAGATTTGTATATAGATGCCATGGCTTTTCATTCTTTTCAATCCAATGCAATTTTGGAAAGAAATTATATCAATGGGCTTTCAAGTTGTCTTTTTCATCAGCAGAGTAACTCTTCAGAAGTAAAAAAAAGGATCAAATCATCCTAGAACATTCCCTTGGGAAAAGCAATTGGGCTGATTCCTCCATTCTAAGCCCCACCTTCTGGGTCACATGACCAGGCCTCCTTTTGTTTTCCTGTGTACAAATACTTACAAGCACAGTTCCAACCCAGGGAAGGCCTCTCACAGATTGGCAACACATGTGCTGTATATGTATGCATATGTTTGTATATGTGTATGATTCAACCTACTTACATGCACAGATAACACATATGTTCTGATTAGGGAAAAATGCACACAGACACACATGTACACACACACACACATACATACAGGGTGAGCAAGAGAGATATCATATTTCATTATCCTTCATCCGGGCCTATGGTGAAAGTGATTGAAGCCGCTTCCACTTTTCTTTATTCATATTGGTTTTATCATTTTTGTCATCTTTATTCTTTTTTTGTTGTTTTTTGCTGTTTCCTTGTTCTTAAATGTTTTAACATTTTATAAATCAAAATCACTATAAACTAAATATATTCTTACTATCATCTGGTAGCATTAGCAGGGTCTCTTCCATCTGGTGGGCTGCCCTGGACATATCGGGAGTTTTGCTTGAGGTCTTCTCAGTTTTCCCTAGTCTGGAGTTTCTGCTCCTCCCCTTTGGTGTGGGGGCCAGGCACTCAGCTGTCCAGTGGCCAGGCTGACTGCATCTAAAGCACAACATAGGCAGGTGAGTGGGCTGCACTGGGGCTCTGACCAGCCCTCCAGCCCTCCCTCCTATGAGCAGGGCTGTGCGTTTGACAGTCAACTGCCTCTTAGGGAACATGCATGGCCTAGGTCCCAGGTCCCTCTTGGGGGTGGCACTCCCTCAACTTGGCATCTAACTCTGTGGCCACCCGGTACCACTCATTTAGCCGAGGGGGCAGGCCACACTATGCATAGGCCTGCCACAGGCCTTGATCAAGCCCTGCTTTGAATTGATGAACCAGAAGCTGTTCTGGCCAATGTTGTAATTTGCTGGCAAGCCAGCAGAACTCTCATATATAGTCCAGCACCTGATGAGGCCTCTGCTTTAATGCCATCAGCTCCCCTTCAGCTCTCTGGGTCTGGGTCACGTTCTCGAAATGGCATTGTACTTCCAGCAGCAGGCTAATATCTCCCAACTCCCAAGCCTTCTCACTGTACAGATCTGCTACTCAGTGTCCGCTTCCCCATCCAGGGCCACTGCTGGACCTTCCCTAGTAGGGGTGGAGTTTTAACTGCACTGTCACAGGGTTGGTTATTCTGACTATAGGGAATGGACCCAGGTATTTCAGACCCAGATTTTTTTCAAGGCAGCTTCAGTTTAAGCTACTTTGTGGAGAGGTACACCTTTTCCCCTACACAGAATGGTTTTTGTGGTGACGTTTTCTTATCCACCTGGAGTTTTTGGGTCTCAGCTGTTTTTTCAATGCCTACTTGACATTCCCCCAAACTCCCTGCAGGTTATCCAACCACTCCATCAGGCTGCCTAGTGAGGGGGCCTCTGGAGGGAGCTCAGGGTTAGGAATGAAGTCCACCCCATGTACCACCTTAAAGGGTGTCTACCCTGTATTGCTATGTATGGCATTATTAGATGCCACCTTTGCAAATGGCAGAAGCTCTGCCCAATCATTCTGCTGATAGATGATGTAACACTGGAGATACTGCTCAACCATTGCATTGGCTCTCTCTGAACCTCCGTTGGTATTCAGATGGAAGGCAGAGTTGAGGCCTTGCAAGGAACCAATCACCTGAACAAACTCTCCCCCAATTTTGGCCGTAAACTTCCCAATCCGATATTATCCTTCTTGGTACCCCGTGTAGCTAGTAGACATGGATCAGAAACAATTTGGCCAGCTTGTGAGCCAAGGATAAACCTGGACATGCTGTGATGACTTGGGGCACTACACAGAGATAACACAAACAGCTGGCAGTTCAAACCGCCCCTTTATTGTTCGAAATTTCCTCAAATGCTCCAAAGTTTTTGTCAAGTCCCAGAGCAGAGTGATAACAACCCCCCCACAAAACCTCAAGCAGCCTCTGGCTGCAATTAGTCCAGTCCAGCACTATCTGCATCAAGGCTGCACAGCAATAAATCCAACAGGACAAATCAAGGAGTTCAGGAAGCAAAAGATCCAGGTACAGTAATTAGTCCAGAATGTCAGAAGGAATGCAAGGATTCTTGGAAAGCTCAAACATCAGCACGCAACATTTTAGGAACTCAGCATTTGTTCCTGACAAATGCCCCGCCCCACAGTGTCTCATTAAGTCTTATTCCCAGGTGTGCCTTGTGAAGATGGCGGGCACTCTTCTCCCAAGGAGCTTGCTCAGTCTGCACTGTTCACATCTTCTCTCCACTCTCTGAGTTCTTGGATCAGGAGGGGGTGGTCCTTACTTCTCGCCTGAGTTCTGTCTCTCATGTTCATCCTGCCCCTGTTCCTCCCTGCCTACAATCTGTCCTAATCCTGAAAATCCCTGGCATTCCCCATTTTCTTCTGAAGACAATGTAAGTTGCCCCCTCAATCTCTGTCAGCTCAGATTTGCAGCTCGTCTTCCCCCACAGATTCAGGCTCCAACAGGGGTATGACACATGCAATAAAGTGGGCCTGCTTAGAAAAAAGGCTAGCAGAAGCCAGTATTGCTGGCTAGAAACCCTTTTACTTGTATGGTTCACCAAGCTGCCAAGCTGAGACTCCAGTAAAGTGACCCGTTCTGCTCACAGTGTGGCCTCTTCTTCTACTGGCTTGGTTTGGAACCGTGACATGTGGTTCATCACACAGTCAGTCAGATGTTTAGATTGGATTTGGGACTTTTATCCACCCACCGAGTCCTTCCAAAGAATCTGGGATAAGCAGATGTTGATGTTTGATGGTGTTAGAAGTATTGCCACAGGATATAAGCTATTTTGAATAAAACTGCCTTTTGCAGCTGATTGATGGGGATTTTATCAATGTCAGTGGTATTCAAGTGGTGCTCCAGATGTTTTGGGATTGCACTGAAGGTGCCTTTTATAATTGGTACTATCTTTGCTTTCTTCTGCCATACTTATTCTATTTCTATTTACAGGTCTTTGTAATTTGTGATGCCTTCTAGTTCTTTTTCTTCATCCTGTCATCTCTGGGCACTGCCACATCCTCTAGCCAGATATTTTTGTGTTTCGTATTAATTCTTAATAATTGTTAAGTCTGGGTTGCTTGTCTGTTTGGCTTCTAAAGTCCCATAGCACTTTAGCTTCTTCATTTTCTATTACTTTTCCTATTTTATAGCCCTACCAGTTCTTGCTTGCAAATAGTATTTCTTGCAGATCTTGCACCATTGTTGCTGCTTTGTAATTTCACAGTATTTTTATTATTATTCAGAAGATATTCCTCTTATGGCAATTCTGTCATAGTCCTGTGAAAAACTGAAGAAGCCATACTCACTATACTTTTCTTGACTTACATTAACACACACACAGAGAGAGAGAGAGAGAGAGAGAGAGAGAGAGAGAGAGTTTTATTTTAAGCATGAATCTTTCCTACTGATTTCTAATGTATTTTATGATAATAAACTAAAATAAGATTCTGAATACATTTGAAGACTAAAAAAATCTTTCTTTTCCAAGAATTTGCCAAGAATATTTATAGTGTAACACGGGGTTTTTCATGTATTATGCTTGCTTTTGACTATGTATTAGTTCATTTTGTTTCATTTTGTTTTAATCCTTGCATGCTGCCCTAGAAATCCAAACAATTAGGAATTTATATATCACTACATTTTACCTGAATCTATATCCCTCCACCTACACAAATTTAACTTCTGACAGGAAAAAAGCAGGGCACTCAATGGTTTCATATTTTAATATTTTAGTGTTCAGTGTAAACACTATCTGTTTGCCTCATCATGTATTTCATGAAGCTGAAGCAGTTTTCTATAAAATCGTGCACTCCATTTTATGTAAATGGGCAGCATTTGCTTTTACAGCTTGAAGAGAAAAGAAATACAAACAAAATATATTTTTTTAAAAATAGATGGAGAGGTGTCAAATGGAAGATATCCCAAAGGGGCAGTGAATTGCTTTCCTGTCTTTGACTCTGCTTCTGGGAGTGGGGAGAGGAAGGCAATGTTTATAAAAGAGTGAGATTTACATATCTAGAATTTTCTAAGCAAAAAGCCCAGTACTACACTCTTTCAGGTAACAGAGACAAACTTATTTTCTTTCTTTTCCCTTCGGTTTCTGATCCTGGGAGAGAAACCAACAAGGCTGGAACATTGGAGCAGCCTGGCAATATATCACTTTGACATTCCTCCTGCAAAGCATTGTGATGAGAAAACAAAGGTGAAGCCATTTACCGTGCTTTGAAGCCAGAACTTCCAATCTCCCAAATGCAGCTCCTTTGACTACCTTTCATTTTTGTTATGACAGAAGGATGTGAAATACTCCCGATTCTTAGAATGAAATTGATTTCCCCGTAAATGGATTTCACCAGTTCTAAATGGCTAGCGATGCTTAGATGACTAGTCAATACTGAGTTCTCATGAAAAATGTGTTGGTGTAGTTGAAGAAATTGTTTTCTTGGCACAGGGAGGAAATTGCATTGTTGATAGCCTTTGTGGTCCCTTAAGGTTACTCTGACAAACTGAACAAAGGAACACATTTGTTTTATTGAATATTACTCTCTCTGCTGTGTCATCAAACAAACCTGGCCTTGACTCAGCTTTGGGGAAAGCATTCCTGCCTTTTCAAGAGACATTCCTTTATGCTGGTCTTTTTGCATTTGTTAGCATTACACAATGAATGTGAAATGAAAAACACTATTCTTGTTTCCCATACGATCTTTTCATCCTTAGCACTTCAATCCTCATTCTGTACATCAATGATTCACAACCTCTAGTCCATGGACCTCTAAGGGGCCATGATGTCACCACAGGGCGTCCATGCAGACCTGAAGAAATGTCATGATTTAAATCTTGAGTGAACTCTTAGTGGCCTGTGGTCATTAGGTATTTAAAGAGGTTTGTGGTGAGGAAAAGTTTGAGCACTACCGCTACATCATTTTCTTTTGCATGTTACTTACCATTCAGTGGACTTAAAATTAAGTAAGATAAGGCAAAAGTCTCCAACCATGAGAAATTGTTTTTTTTTTAATTACATTTATATGCCGCCCTTCTCCAAGACTCAGGGCGGCTTACAATTTTTGGGATACAACCCAATGCGCTCAGCAATAGCCTTCATTCCATTGTATATGCCTGCTTATTACTAAGTGGCATTTTTACAAAGTCAGCTTATTGCCCCCAACAATCTTGGGTCCTCAATTTACCTACCCCGAGAGGATGGAAGGCTGAGTCAAGCTTGAGCCTGGTGGGATTCAAGCCTGCAGTAATTGCAGGCAGCTGGAACTTAAGTGCTAGGCATTTAGCAGCCTGCACCACCAAGGCCCTGTTTTGAAATTCCAGAACAAATAGTCTGCAAAACAAGATATTTTTGCTGCTGCAGAGTTGTGATTTACTCAGCTATTTTGCTCATTGAAAATGATCTTATATTATCATGAAGATGCAGAGCCAGTCTAAGAGTGGCAGAACAGCCATTGTGTAGGGATGTGAAACTTGCATTGTCATGGCCTCATCACATGACATATTGTGACTTTTCCCCCTTCACTAAACCGGGTGTGGGCATGGCCAGCATGTAACGCATCTGGCCCGTGGGCTACAAGTTTGACAGCCCTGATGTAGAAGAACCCTCAAAGTTGTAAGAGCTCATTTTTCTCTGTTTCTCTAGCTCTTGGGTCTGCTGCTGCTATGTAAAGTAAAATATTACTTCTTGGCTAAAAAGTAATTTATAGAAATCCATATTAATATCATCAATGGACAAGTTACATGAATATATTAAACTCAGGTAAAATATTGCTTCCATACTACTTTGATTCCTAATATTCTCACTAGGTTTTATGGAAGAGGTGTTGATGTTGAAAATAAAAAATATATTTCAGAAATAGTTTTAAATGGAATTTAATACTACAGGGAAAAGGAAAACATATGAAAATCCTAGTTTCACTCTACAAAAGAGAATCTGCAACCATTCTCTTTTCCCACAATCCCACCAATGGCAGTTTTTTAATTACAAAATTCTTCCTACTGGAAGTGTTATGTATGCAGGTTTGAATGTCATTGGTTTAGTTTGAACTGTTCTTGTAAAATGTCAGAAATGATTGGTTTTAAAAGTGCGGGAAAATCCTGCACTCTGATTGGCTGGCAACTGCGGCTGCTGGCTATAAGTAGCAGCCGGAGCCCAGCCAAATTGGGTCTGTTATGAGTTGTAGTCACTAATAAACTCTTCACTGAAGCACTCCGCGTCTGACTCTTCATGCAAACTTAACACTGGCGACGAAGGTGGGATCCTTCCTGAAGAGAAGACGACGCGGAAAACAAGCTGAGAGAGATGGCTGTGCTGAACACACCCCCAGCCCCATTCGATCCGACGGCAGAAGACTGGGACTCGTATGTGGATCGTTTCCAAATGTATTTGGAGGGAAACGATCTCGCCAACATTTCCGAGAAGCGGAAAAGGGTGGTCTTTCTCACGCACTGCAGTCCGGCAGTTTTCAAGATGGCGGAGGCATTGGCGGGAGCTGCAGACGTGAAGGTAATGGACTGGCCCGACTTAGAAAAGCCTTTAAGAGCCCATTACGCCCCAAAAGTATCATGCCTCATTAAGAGACACGAGTTTTACCGTCGGGATCAAGGGGCAAAACGTTAACGACTTCGTGGCAAGTTTAAGAGACATTGGGGGTGCATGCAAGTTTAACAACTTGGAAGAGGCCATGCGCGATCGATTTGTTCTAGGCCTCAAAGACAAGGTGCTTCAGAGCAAATTATTATTAAAACCTAAGATCACGTTGAAGGAAGCCATAGAAGAGGCCTCCTCAGCAGAAGCCACCAAGTCCTCAGCAGCAGCCATGAAGAAAATTAACAAGGCCTCAAGCCATCCTGATGTGGAAAAGTCCACAACAACTCATTGCGAGCAAATAGATTCTGAGTCAGACTGTAGTGAGGTGGAGGAAGGAATTTATAGACTCAGAATGGAGAGGAAAAAGAAAGACCTGGGAAGAAAGAGGCAAGATTTTTACTGTAGAGGTTGTGGGGGAAGCCACCCCCGCACTGAATGCAAGTTTCTTGATGCCATCTGCCTCCGTTGTGAAAAAAGAGGTCACTTAGCAAGAGTCTGCAAATCATCCAGAACTCCACCCCACAGAAGAAAGTGTCATGGGACACTAAGGTGTCATGGTGTCATGGGACACTATTCACAGGCTATTTCCCAACATTCAGAAGAAACATTTCCAGAAGCAAGCACTGACTCTTAAAGACTACCAAGGGAACAAGATTCCAGTAGTTGGAACAAGAGAATTCAACGTGAAGTTCAAAGGCCACACCAAACGTTTGCCCCTGACCATCGTGGACAAGGACCCAAGCTTGCTGGGACTTGAGTGGTTCAATCTACTAGGCATCGAGGTGACTGGCATCAATCATGTGAGCAACACTGAATGGGAGGAGGCCTTGAAGTCTGAGTTTCCAGAGGTCTTCAGCGACGGATTGGGCAAGTATATGGGGACCCCTATCACTTTCAACCTAGATCCCAAGGTGCCAATTCATTTAAAGCCCAGAAGGGTCCCATTTGCCTTAAAGGAAAAAATTGATGCACAATTAGATAAACTAATAGCTCAAGGAGTTTTAGAGCCCACTGACCACTCCAGATGGGAGACACCCATAGTCACACCAGTCAAGACTGATGGGTCAGTAAGAATCTGTGGAGACTATAAGGGGACATTGAACCATGCGCTTCAGCAGAGCGCATATCCAGTTCCAGTGGTGCATCATTTATTACATTCACTTGGCAGGGGTACAGTCTTTGCCAAATTGGATCTGGCCCAGGCATATCAACAACTAACAGTTGATGATGCCACTGCAGAGGCCCAAACCATTGTGACTCATAGAGGTGCCTTCAAATGTAAAGGTTACAGTTTGGAGTAAGCGTGGCACCAGGCATCTTCCAAAGCCTTATGGAAAGGATGCTCCAAGGACTGCCAGGGGTAGTGCCTTACTTTGATGATGTGTTAATCTCTGCTGAAAATGACACTCAATTACAAGAGAGACTCAGAGAAGTCCTTACCAGATTCAAGAAAGCGGGGTTAAAAGTCAAGGAAGAAAAATGCACTCTTAGAACTGACAAGGTTGAGTTCTTGGGCTATATGATTGACAAGCATGGCATCCACCCTACAGATGCCAAGGTTCAAGCAATCAAAGAAGCCCCTAGACCAAAATGCAAAACAGATTTGCAAGCCTTCCTTGGACTTATTAACTTTTATCACATGTTCCTACCTCAGAAGGCAACCATTGCAGAACCATTACACAGATTATTGGACAAAAATCTGCTTGGGTCTGGGGCAGGAAGGAACAATCAGCATTTAACAATATTAAAAGACTAATCACGTCTGATGCTGTACTGATACAGTTCTCTGAGAATTTGCCTGTTGTACTTACTTGTGATGCATCCCTTTTGGAGGGGGGTTTGAGCCACAGGCTTCCCAGCGGAGGGAAGCCCCTATTGCATTTTACTCTCGCACTTTGACCAAAGCAGAGAGAATTACAGCCAATTGGACAAGGAAGCATTGGCAATTGTTGCAGCTGTCAAGAAATTCCATGAGTATCTATATGGGAGAACATTTACCATTGTCACAGATCACAAACCTTTGTTAGGCATTGTGGCAGGAGACAAACCTACACCTACTATCCTGTCACCAAGAATGCTGAGGTGGACTGAATTTCTTGCTGTTTATTCATACAAGCTCATCTACAAGCCTGGCAAAGACATTGGCCATGCTGATGCTTTGAGTCGCTGCCCACTTCCGTTTCACACTGAGGACTGTGAACCTGAGGTGCACATCTTTTTCCTAGAAACTGTTGCCAAGCTTCCAGTACACGCTGCTGAAATTGCCAGAGAGACTGCCAAAGACACTTTATTGGCTCCTGTTATAGGCTGGATTAAGAAAGGTTGGCCTCTTCAAGATCTACCTCACCTTGCCCAACCTTTTAAATCCAGGCAAACTGAATTATCTGTATTAAGAGGATGTATTTTGTGGGGTAACAGGGTGGTTATTCCTGCAAAACTGCAAAGAGAGGTTTTGGAAATGTTACATGAGGGTCATCCAGATATTGTAAGGATGAAGGGATTGGCCAGGAGTTATGTATGGTGGCCAGGTATTGACAAAATGGTTGCAAACTGGGTTGCATCTTATCCCAACTGTCAGGTAGTCAGGCCTGCCCCACCTCTTGCCCCCACACAGGAATGGGAATGTCCTAGGGGCCCATGGTCTAGGATTCACATTGATTTTGCTGGCCCTACCAGAGGGCAAACCTTCCAAACCTTCCAAACCTTCCTAGATGCATATTCCAAATGGCTAGAGGTCATCCCTATGGCATCCACCACAACTGATGCTGTCATCAAGCAGCTTAAAAAGCTTTTTGTAACCCACGGGTTACCTGATGTTCTTGTCTCTGACAATGGCCCTCAATTTACATCCAACCTTTTTGAATCCTATCTAGCACAACAGGGTATCAGACATGCCCTGACTGCCCCTGGGCACCCTTCGCTAACGGCGGGTGAACGCATGGTACGTTTTACAAAGGAAAAGCTTCAGCAATTGGGTCCTGGGGACATCACTGAGAAAGTTGAAAAACTTCTTAGTGTTCAGCACATCACTCCTAACCCATCAACTAACTTATCCCCAGCAGAGTTGTTGATGGGTAGGAAACTTAGGTCTCCCCTTGACCACTTTCATCCCACTTACGCACCCAACGCACCACTTGATTCCACTAGCAAAGTTCTCACGTTCAGTGTGGGTGATTCTGTTTATGCTAAGAACCTTATGGGTGAACCTTCATGGATTCCTGCTGAACTCAAATCACTGGCCCTCATTCTTACAGGGTGCAAACAGAGGATGGTGTCCTCTGGAGCAGGCACATTGATCAGTTAAGATCCAGATTACCTCAGGATCATCGCAATTGTTCTTCTCTAGTTCCCATACCTAATGCCTTTTCTAGGGGGGGAAGGGGAGGAGCATGAGGATAATCAGCAAGCAAGAATCAACCCCATGTGTAACGAGCCATTACGACAGGAACCATCCCAAAACCTGTCACAATGCCAAAATCCATCCTTACAAGTGGAAGATTGCACATCACTACCTGACTTGGGTGCTGACATTGGTTTGGAGATGGGTTGGGAGGAGAGACCAGATTGTAACAATCAAACAGGGTCTTCTTTCACTGGAAGCCCAAGTAGGGAAATGTCAACAGACACATTTCCTCTCTCACTGGGTGAGAACATTAAAATTTCTGAACCACGATGGTCTCAACATACACGTAAGAGCCCCACCTATTTAAAAGAATACATTAGATAGGTTGGGGTTTGAGTATGGACTGAACCTAGTGGGGAGGGGTGATATGTATGCAGGTTTGAATGTCATTGGTTTAGTTTGAACTGTTCTTGTAAAATGTCAGAAATGATTGGTTTAAAAAGTGCGGGAAAATCCTGCACTCTGATTGGCTGGCAACTGCGCTGCTGGCTATAAGTAGCAGAGCCCAGCCAAATTGGGTCTGTTATGAGCTGTAGTCACTAATAAACTCTTCACTGAAGGACTCCGCGTCTGACTCTTCATGCAAACTTAACAGGAAGAAAGTAGGAAAGTAGAGGTATGAAGTGTAACAGAGCAAAACAACTATACTATAGCATCTCTACCAGGTCTAGCAACAAGGAAAGGTAAAAAAAATGACAAGAGTCATTTTAAAGTGTGAGAAGGAGATTAAAAAAACACTGGGATTTCACAAGGAATGTGAAGAACAGGATATAATATTTTATCATGAATTAGAATTAGAATGAATTAGAATTAGAATACTTTATTTGGTCAAGTGTAATTTGTCTCTGGTGCAGAAACTCTCTGCGTACTTGTGGACTTGTGAGAAAGCCAAGAAATTTTGGATACAAATTCACATAAGAATGGAAATGATTTTAAAGGTTAATATCTCAAAGAAACCAGAACTCTCTTAATTGGGACATATGGAGAATGAATTAGGAAAAACTCATGGCAGATTGATCTTATATATCATAACTGCACACAAATAACCAAATCTGTACAGTGGAGGGCTGTGAAGATGTCAGAACTTGCAGAAATGGCAAACTGACCTAATGGCAAACAAACCTTTAAAAAATAAAGATTGGAAAATTTATATGGACTTTCTGCTGACAGAAAAAAGAAATGAAATGATGGTTTATGGGTTTGAAAATTAAAATTAGACTAAATGAGGAGCAGATGGAATGAATGTATTTATAAGCTATATAATTTATTAAATATTTAGGAGGGAGGGGGATTATAAAACTGTATGTTGAAAATAAGGTTGGAAGTAATTATGTTTCTTGATTTTAGTCTCTCTCTCTCTCTCTCTCTCTGTTTCTTTCAATTTATCTATGGAAACATTCCTAATAAATATAAATTTAAAAAAAAGAATTTCACAAGAATGAAAACTTGGGGACAATTAGAGCTTTGAATACCATATTAATCAAAATTAGACCTTTCTCTCATATATGGATCACACCAGATGCCTTGATGCAAAAAAAAAGTCACTTCTATGTGGCAAGGTTGATTTGGCCTACCAAGAGATACTTGTAATGCTTGTCTTATGTTTATTTGAATGATTCACTGAGTTTTTTAATTGCTGCAGTTGAGAGACTCTTGGTGAGTTACAGTCTGAGCAATAAAACATTCAATCCATAAATAATTTTTAAAAACCAAATTAATCATTTAAGCAGGCATAAAATTATAAATTATCCAATAAAAATAGGTGATATCTATAGCAGAAAGATCCTCTTAAACAGTTCTGTTTTTAATAATTGCCTGAAGCTGATTGGATTTCAGGGGGCAGGAAAGTCCATAGAATCAACACTGCTAGAACATTTTTTGAAGGCCCCTTCTTCCTAATTTCTTCTTGGAAAGAGGGACTACTATTCAGATTTCTTCAGGGTGCTAGATCAAGCGGGTCAAAACGTTGTGGAAGAAAAGTCAAGCAAGAGTCCATTCTATCTAGAACAGGGGTGTCAAACTCACGTTGTCACATTGTTGTCACATGATGTATTGTGATTTCCCTTTGCTGAAATGGGGGTAGAGGTGGCCAGCGTGTGATGCATCCCACCTGTGAGCCATGAATTTGACACCCCTGATCTAGAACACAAAAACAGCTCTGTATTGCAGATTCACTGCAACTTCTTATAATAGGAGTGACCTCACATTGCCTTCCAAATACTTCAGTCTATCCTTGCCAGCATGGCCAATGGTAAGAGACTGCAGGATTTGGTGTAATGGTGAGAGTCAGTCTGGTATAGCGATTAAGGTGCAGTTCTAGAAACCAGGAGACTGAGTTCTAGTCCTGACTTAGGCATGAAAGCCGGCTGGTTGATCTTGAACTAGTCACTCTGTCTCAGCCCAACCTACGCCACAGGGTTGTTGTTGTGGAGAAAATAGGAAGAAGGAGTATAATGTATATTCCCTGCCTTTAGTTATTTATTAAAAAAGGAAGGATTTTTAAAAATCTAAAATAAATAAACAAAACACCTGAATGCTATCAGATTGCTTACCTCTGTGCTATGTAATGGGACAAAGGCAGAGGACTTTAATCCAGGTGACTGGAGAAAGATATATACAGTATATATACAACACACACACACACACACACACACACACACGAAATGCATTGGCCTCTTTAGCCACATTTGGAGTTTGAGGAAGGAGAATTTGCCTTGAGTTGGTCCTTTCGATTGTAGGATGCTAGTATGCATATTGCTAGATTATTTATAGTGCCTGGCAGGAGTCAAGGCATCATTTATCATTTTAATTGCCCACATTCCTACAACAATTGTACATGCCTTGAGGGTTTGGGAAAAATTTGAAAAAGCAGACACTTTCCCAATCCTATCTGCAGCCATCAGATGATCTCACACCTTAGTGGATCAAAGATAATTGAAGCTGGGCATATTTTTGGAGCAGTCAGGTTCTAATAGCTATTCAAAGATTCTCCTGCTGATGAGGGTTCATATCTTGGAAACTGTCATGGACTAAAAAAGATGCTTTTCACTTCAGCCTCCATGGTACTACTTCCCTTCATTCAGTTGTCCTGGCCAGGAAGGTTATGGAGGCCTGATCAAAGGACTACTTTGATTTTTTTCTTATTATTTGCTTGTCTGCTTTGTGGAGAAACATGGAATGAAAGTCATGTTACATACGTGTACACTTCATCCAAGAAACCAGCTGCTTAGAAGTACAGCTAGTCCTCGACTTACAACAGTTCATTTAGTGGCCATTCAAAGTTACAACAGCACTGAAAAAAGTGACTTATGACCGTTTTTCACAGTTACAACTTTTGCAGCATCCTGGTGGTCATGTGATCAAAATTCAGATGCTCGGCAATTGATTCATGTTTATGACTGTAGCAGCTTCCCAGGGTCATGTGATCCTCTTTTGCGACCTTCTGACAAGCCAAGTCTTACAGACTTACAGATAATCAGAGTTGGAAGGTCACCTAGTCCAACCCCCCGCCTAAGCAGGAGACCCTACACCATTTCTGACAAATGGCAGTCCAATCTCTTCTTGAAAGTCTCAAGTGATGGCACTCCCACATCTTCTGAAGGCAAGCTGTTCCATTAGTTGATTGTTCTCACTGTCAAAAGTTTTTTCTTATTTCCAATGAGGAACACAGCTTCACTTAAGAACCATGTTCCAAATATAACAATTGCAGTGACTCCCTTAACAGCTGTGCCAAAAAAAGTCGAAAAAGGAGGCAAAATTCACTTAAGAATGGTCTCGCTTAGCAACATAAATTTGGGGCTCAGTTGTGCTCATATGTTGTAAAGCAAAACAGAGAAGGAAAACACAATTGATATGAGGAATGGGGGTGGAAATGAAAAGGAGACTTTGAATGATTTGCAGGGAGCTTGTTCCTCTGTTTTTCAGCACCAGAGTCAAGAACAATAACGAGCAAATAACATTTAGGAAAAGGAAAAGAAGAATAGCGTGCAAGACTTTGCTCATTTTTAAACCTGGCATTTCAAGGCTGAATATAAAACTTGGTCTGTGCATGCTCAAGATGGCAGTCCGCGCAGAGTAGGCTCTTTGGGGGGATTGGAGAACATTTGGTGGTTACGGAGGGAAATTCCCCCCCCTTGCTGCTAGACCCCCCGGGTTCTTCTCTGGAGGGTCAGAAGCGTAGCGCTGAGCCGTTTCGGCTCGATTTAGCCGGCGGCGTGATGCGGCCAGAGAGGTTTTTCTCTGGCAGCTTGGAGGCGACTGCGGGCGGCAGGGAGATGGCGGTGGCGTCGGATGCGGCGCAGACGATGTCGAGGCCGGCTGTTGTGGTGGCGGCCGGCCTTGGGAAGGGCAGCTGCAGTGCCAACAATCTGTGGGAGCCATGGGGGCTTGCCTGGGGATCTCCGAGTGGCTGGTCGACCTCCCGGATAGTCGTGGCGGCAGTTCTTTCTGACGGCCTGGCCTGGGGGTGGGGTTCAAAGGCCTCGGCGGCCCCAGCAGCCTCGGCAGCTCCGGCGGGAGCCCGGATTGCATCAGTGGGGCCTGCGGCATCGTTGGGGTATTTCCCCCCCAGGATCATCTTCGAAGTCACTGCCCCCCTCCTCCTGAAGGTGAGAGCTTGGAGATGAGAGCTCGGAGGTGAGAGCTCCGGGGAAGAAGGGCTCTGTGGAGATAGCTGCTATGTTGGTCATCAACTGGGACGAACGAGCTGCGCCGCCTAGCGGGGGTGTTGGAATTTGCTGTGTCATCGAGGAGTGACCCCCGTGGAAAGCTGGCTTTTGGGACTTTTGGATCCTGGACTCTGGACTTTTATCATGAGGGTCCTGGCATTAACAATCATGCCGTATTTGGATCCTTCTTTTGGGCTCTTGCTTGCCCCTATGCCATCATTGTCCCTATGTCATCTCCGGATCTGTGTTATTCTTGACTCTGACTTTCATTTGCCCTCACCCCGGTCCTGGAATTGTTCAGGACTTTTCCCCATCAGGGTCTGCCCCATTGTCATGATGTCAATGGACTCCAGGGCCCCAAGACCCACCCACTGCGGTGGGAGTGCAGTGGCTGGCCAATTCGGTTCTGGTCCCCCAACAGCTGTGAGAGAGCTGGGGGGTGCGGGATCTTGTGGACATTTTGCCTGGACCTCTCCCTTTATGCACTTTACATCTATGCACTTTACATCTATTTTACCATCTTTCACCGAATTTTCCTCCTTTTTTTTCCATCAAGATTTTCACCTTTGTAACATGCTCACTTACTCGCTGCTGGAACTATGGGCCTTCCAGACTGTTCCCTTGTCTTTGGGATGGCCCTAGGGGTTACCAAAAGCCTACCTTAAGGATGGATCCTGGGATCCCGAGAGGTGCCATGGCGCGACCAAAGGGCCAAATTTTAAATCTGGTTTTAAGGGATGTCTTTTAAATTTTTTAATTCGATGTTTTAATGGGATAGGGAGGGGTTTCAAGGGGTTAGGGAGGGGGGAGGAGGGGTCTTCTTGTAGCCCGGTGCATGGTGGGGGGGCGGGGGTTGGGGGCCGGCGGGGCCCTGGGGTGCGAGGTAGGGACCGCGATTCCCAGGGTGGTTGGGATTGGCAGGAGACGTCAATGCATAGGGCCATATCATGTCTTGGGAGCGTGTACCCACCATCTTTGTGCGGTGGCACGCTCCGACCCTATGGCCTCCTCCCTAGGGGGCATGGGAACTGGGACCCCTGGGCTTAGGTTGGTGTATTTTAATGCCAGGTCCGTGGCTAATAAGTCCTCCCTCCTCTGTGAGATCATTGAGGCGGCTGCGGACCTGGCCTGTATCACCAAAACCTGGTTGGGTCCGGAGGGAGGTGTCCCTCTGGTTGATCTGTGCCCTCCAGGTTTCCGGGTTCTGCACCGGCCACGGGCCCAGGGAAGGGGTGGTGGGGTGGCCGTGGTTATTCGGGAGACCCTGTTTCCAAGGGAGGTCGCAGTTCCAGAGATAGGCGGGAGTGAGACCCTCCTCTTGAGGTGGGGCCTAACGGTTGGGTGGGCTTGCTGCTTGCATACCTTTCCCCAGCTGTGTGACAGCAGCCCTGCCTGGGCTTCTCGATCTCCTCTCGGGGTGGCGGTGGAGTTCCCGGGCCTTAGTCCTGGGGACTTCAATCTGCCCTCCCTGGGGGGGAGGGCGTTGGGTTTGGCCCAGGAATTCATGGCTTCTATGGAAGCCATGGGCCTGACCCAATTGATTCAAGGCCCACTCACGAGGGGAAACACCCTTGACCTAGTTTTTGTCTCTGAACAGTGGCGTAGTGACAGAGGGCAAGCCACTTTTATGGCATTGCCCGTTCCATGGTCTGATCACTATCTCCTATGGCTGGTCTTCCAACAGGCTGCCCCCCCACTGCTGGGATGAGGAGCCACTTAGATGGTTCCACCCCAGACGCCTGATGGACCCTGAGAGGTTCCAGGCAGAACTGGGGTCTTTTCCCTCTTCCCTTGCCCACAGCTCTGCCGAGGATCTGGCAGCCGCTGGCAACAGGCTGCGTCGGATGCCCTCGACAGGGTTGTCCCCATGCGTCCCCTCACACACTGTGGATCCCGGATGGCTCCTTGGTATACCGAGGAGCTCCGGGAGATGAAGCGTCATCAGAGGGGTTTAGAGAGCAGGTGGAGGTCCACCCGCTCCCAATCCGATCGAGCCCAGCTAAGAGCCCATATTAGGACTTACCTGGTAGCTATGAGAGCGCCGAGAAGGTCTTATCTCTCCGCCCTCATAGCATCTGCAGATAACTGCCCAGCCGCCCTGTTTCGGGCTACCCGCTCTCTCCTTCGTACGGGGGGAGGGGCGGACCCATTGCGGGGAAGGGCTGAGGAGTTTGGTCAATATCTGTCGGATAAGATCGCTCGGATTCGGAGTGGGTTGTCCTCTGATTTGCGGTGGTCTGAGGAATAGGATACAAGCAGTCCGGCCGGTGTGATCTGGGATGAGTTTGATCCTGTTTCCGAGGATGAAGTGGACAGGACTATGCAGCGGCTGAGTTCCACCACATGTTTGTTGGAGCCGTGTCCCTCCTGGTTGGCTTATGCCACCAGGGAGGCCACCTGTGGTTGGCTCCGGGCAATTGTCAATGCTTCGTTAAGAGAGGGTGTTTTTCCCTCCGCCTTGAAGGAGGCGGTGGTGAGACACCTCCTGAAGAAGCCTGCCCTGGACCCGACCGTGTTAGACAACTTTTGTCCAGTCTCCAACCTTTGCTTTTTGGCGAAGGTTGTTGAGAGTGTGGTGGCTCAGCAGTTTCCACTTTTCCTGGATGAAGCGGACTACCTGGATCCATATCAATCGGGCTTCCAACCCGGTCACAGCACAGAGACGGCATTGGTCACGCTGATGGATGATCTCTGGAGGGCTCGGGACAGGGGTTTTTCCTCTGTCCTGGTCCTATTAGACCTCTCAGCAGCTTTCGATACCATCGACCATGGTATCCTTTTGCGACGCCTCGGGGGGTTGGGAGTGGGGGGCACTGTTCTTCAGTGGTTCACCTCCTACCTCTCGGGGCGATCGCAATCGGTGTTGGCAGGGGGGTCGAGGTCAACCCCGAGGGTGCTCTCTTGTGGGGTCCCTCAGGGGTCGGTCCTCTCCCCTCTTCTATTTAACATCTACATGAAGCCGCTGGGTGAGATCATCCGTGGTTTTGGGGTGAGATTCCATCAGTACGCAGATGACACCCAGCTGTACATCTCCACCCCAAACCAGATCAGTGATGCCCTCTCCCTGATGACCCGGTGTGTGGATGCGGTACGGATTTGGATGAGCGGGAACATGCTTTGACTCAACCCGGCCAAGACTGAGTGGCTGTGCATACCGGCATCTCGGCCCAGTCAGGAATATCCATCTTTGGCCATAGGGGGAGAGGTGTTGCCCCCTGTGGATAGGGCGCAGAATCTGGGGGTCCTCCTGGATGTACGGCTCCGGTTGGAGGAGCAGGTGGGGGCCGTTGCCAGGGGGGCCTTTGCCCAACTCCGCCTTGTTCGTCAGCTTTGCCCATTTCTGGACCAAGATGCCCTGCGCAGTCACTCATGCCCTTGTTACCTCTAGACTCGACTACTGCAACGCTCTCTATTTAGGACTGCCCTTGCATACCATCCGGAGATTGCAGCTGGTGCAAAATGCGGTGGCGCAGGTGGTGATGGGAGTTTCCCGATTCTCCCATGTTACCCCCCTCCTGCGCTGCCTGCATTGGTTGCCGGTTGCACTCCAGGTGAGATTCAAGGTTCTGGTTTTAACATACAAAGTCCTTCACGACATGGGTCCTCAATATTTAAGGGAGTGTCTTCTGCCGATATCGAGTGCCAGTCGCCCTGTGCGAGCACATAGGCAAGGACTCCTCGGGGTCCCGTCGGCAAGCCAATGTCGGCTGGCGGTCCCCCGGCAACGAGCCTATTCTGTCGCGCCCCTGACCTCTGGAACCAACTGCCCCTGGGGCTCCTCCTGCTGGCCCCTGACCTCCGCACCTTCCGCCATGATTTGAAGACCTGGTTGTTCAACCAATCCGGCCTGTGACCCTCCTTGGGGATGGGTTTCTTAATTATTTTAACCACTGTAAATTTTAGTTTTTGTATTTTTGGGCTTGTGAAATTAGTTTAATTTCTTTTGAAGTATTTATTGTTGCTGTTTTTAGTTGTGCCGAGTCTTCGGAGATGGGGCGGCATACAAGTCCAATAAATAAATAAATAAATATTCCATTCTTATTTATCTTTGTCTGTTTAGAGAAAGGATGAATCTGTTGAGATTTAATACATTTTCTAAATTTTAACGGAGCTTGTTGTCCAACTCTGCCATTTTGCTACCATGAAGTTATTATATGAATGAAATATAAACAGTACTGATAAAATGCTATGATGTTACAAATAGCTTCAGGGAAAACACTTCCATTTTTTATTCTAAATGACCCATGGATAAGATTGCTGGTTTTCAGTTCCCAGGGTTACTGGTTCATTAATCTTCAGTAAGCGGAGGAGAGATTTTCTTATTCTATTATGCAAAGTTTTGAGTACAGTTAATGTTCTTCTTCTTTGTCATTTAAAGTTACTTCTGATGAATGTGCACCTGATAAAGGGTGCTCTTTTGAATCAGATTGATTTAATATTTTTTATTTGATTGTTGCACAATGAACAAACAAACTCACCAAAATCTATGCTCATAAGCCTGGATCTGGTAGAGCAATCAATTGCGCAGATGTTTTGCATTAGTCCGTGAACTTCTTAGAAATATCAGATGCTTTTACATCAACCTTTCACGGACCAAATACTGTATAATTCTAATGAATTCTGATCTATTATGAACATTCTGCACGGTAACACTTTGCAACTGTAATGTTTCCTATCTTCATAAATCAGGCTTATGCTTTTTATCTATATCAATTCTTTTGTTTTCCTTCTTTGGGTCATTATCCTGTCCTATTCCTCTCCCCTATCCCCATGGAAGAAAAGTGATACATTAATGATTCTTCCTCCCTTGCACATGGACCTGTGGACCATTTGCACATATGTGTTTGCTATACTGTGTAGATTCCCCATGCAAAGTTAAAACTATGATCTTGCAGGATTTCAACTGGACAGGGATCCATCACAGACATTCCAGTTTTCTCCAACCTTGTACCAAATATGTTTGGATTATGAACCACAGAAGTCGCAACATATCTGCTGAGACTTTGGCTAGTGAAGACATAGTGTTGGCGAGAGCCAGCAAGGTTGTTCCAGCTTCTATTTCATGTGAGTCTGATGTTATGGGAACAGGGACAAAGATGGGCACAGTTTATTTATTTATTTATTTTATTTTATTTATTATTTGGACTTGTATGCCACCCCCTCTCCGAGGACCCGGGGTGGCTCACAACTAAATACCAACAGTAAACAATAAATTACTTTAAAAAATATTAAATACTCACAAGCCCAATTACACTAAAACCCCAATATAAATTATAAAATTTAAAATTTCAACCCCCCCCCCCCGCAAGAGGTCAGCATAGCCCGGCCTGTTCGAATAACCAAGTTTTCAAGTCGTGACGGAAGGTGCGAAGGTCAGGGGCCAAATGGAGCCCCAGGGGTAGTTGATTCCATAAGGCAGGAACCGCCATAGAGTAGGCCCGTCCCTGGGGCACCGCCAGCCGGCACTGGCTCACCAATGGCACCCCGAGAAGCCCCTGTCTGTGCACTCATACAGAGCGGTTGGCACTCGATATCGGCAGGAGACGCTCCCATAAATATCCCGGACCTATGCCTTGTAGGACTTTGAATGTTAATACTAAAACCTTGAATCTCACCCAGAGGGCAACCGGCAGCCAATGCAGGTTGTGCAGGAGGGGTGTAATATGGGAGTATCGGGAAACTCCCATCACCACCCGCGCGGCCACGTTTTGCACCAGCTGCAACCTCCGGATGGTATGCAAGGGCAGTCCTAAATAGAGAACGTTGCAGTAGTTGAGTCGGGAGGTAACAAGTGCATGAGTGACTGTGCGCAGGGCATCTCGGTCCAGAAATGGGCGTAGCTGGTGAACCAGCCGGACAGTTGAGTGTCAGTAGCTTGTTTGGATATTTTTATTTTGGTTTGTCACACAGTCAGTCAAATGTTTAGTCTGGATTTGGCAGGATCCTTACTGAGGAGATCAAATAATCAGCATTCAAGATACATAATTGGGACACTGTTCAGTGGGATACAGTGTCAGGTTTCCAAGTGATGAGATCCTTTTAAAAAGAAATGAGCAAAGTCCATCTTCCAAAACAAATTTCTTTTATTTAGGTAAGCATCAAATTGGCAAAGTCTGTTGTAATTCCGGATCTGACACAAACCGGAATTACACCACATAATACTGGAAAGTAGAAACAGCCTCCAAAAGTCACATTCCCCAATAGCAGTAAATCAACATTGCCTGGTGTCATCAATCTCCACCTCCAGGTCTCAGCAGGGACAGCTTCTCTTCCCATGGGAAGGAAGGTCACCAAAACAACCCTCACTATCTAACTACTCCTCCCACCTTAGGAATGTGGCAAGCCCGAAACCCTCCCTCCGTTATGAACAAAAAGACAGAAAGAAAAGGAATATATGATTAGGATATAGGGCTAAATAAAATGGCTACACATATGTCAATTTTGGGCTCAACATTCAGGTTGTGATTTGGATGTATACAATTCTGTGCCTTTGGTGCAGATACAAGAAAGTCTCCTTCTGTTAAAGAAGATGGTTAGAAAGTTTGTCTCAAGGGTATTAACATTTTCTTAAATTCCAGGCTTTATAAAAATGGCACTCCTATCTATTTGGTTTAGAAGGATCTTTGCTGTTCATTTACCATTACAACATCCATTGTTCTTAAAAACAAGTAGGATGATGGTGTCCTCAGAGTTTATCATGTTTAATGGCAGGCCAATCAGAAAAGGACTTCCTAACAGGGATGATCTTGTTTAAATCTAGTGATCTACAGCAGGGGTGTAAAACTCGATTTCATTGAGGGACGTATCAGGGCTGTGTTTGACCTCAGGGTGCTGGGGTGGGCATGGCCAAGGTGGGCGTGGCCAGCTTGACATCTCTTGTGTCAGAGGCTCCTATGGTGGCCCAAGCGCTCTGTCAGCGAAAATGGGCTCCTGAGCTCCATTTTTGGCTGCGATAGTCTTTTGCAACCCTCTGCCAGTGAAAATGGAGCTTGCTCAATTTTTCCTGGCAGAGGCACTGTGGGCTGATCCTTCACTGTTTCCAGGGCAGCTCCACAGGCCAGATCTAAGCACCCCGTGGGTTAGATCCGGCTCCCAGGCCTTGAGTTTGACACCCCTGATCTACAGGAACCATTGTTCTAGCAATGTAATAGATTGTGTTTCAAAAAGGCCCACTCCATTCTCATTTCTGAGATGGACAAAAGAGACTGAACATTAGAGAGTCTATGTCTCTTTATAAATTAACTATTTAGCCTTTGTGGGTTTTTTCTGTGCTTCATTGCCCACATTCTCCATAGTCATGCAACAAAGAGAAAGAAATAAGGGAGCAGAAGGGAAAAGCAAATGAAAACCTGAACAAGTAGAGCCATTTTTTCAAATACCACCAATTTGAACTGCAACCTTTACATAAAAATCAGTTAGTTCCAAGATAAATATTAATGTTACCAAGCTGCTTTGATCTCTGTAAAGGACAAAAGAATGTTCCTTGAAAAAAGAACAGGACTTGGGAGGTTTGATTTTATCCTCCTCTCACTTTAGATTCAAGGCTAATCCCAAATCCACTCAGTATATTTATTGTGCATTTCCTAATGCAACAGACTGTTCTACTGTAGTCTTTACCTATATAAAACCATGGTGGTGCAGTGGTTAGAATGGAGTACTATGGGTTATTTCTGCTGGCTGCCAGCAGTTTGGCAGTTCGAATCTCACCAGTTCAAGGTTGACTCAGCTTTCCACCCAGTGGTGGGATTCAATTTTTTTTTACTACTGGTTCTGTGGGCGTGGCTTGGTGGGTGTGGCAGGGGAAGGATACTGTAAAATCTCCACTCAGAGGTGGTATTTGCTGGTTCTCCAAACTACTCAAAATTTCCACTACCAGTTCTCCAGAACTGGTCAGAACCTGCTGAATACCACCTCTGCTTCCACCCTTCCAATGTCAGTAAAATGAGGACCCAGATTGTTGGGGGCAACATGCCGACTCTGTAAACTGGTTAAACTGGGCTGTGAAGCACCATATATGCTATTGTTATATTTTCTGGACAAAAAAAATTACTCTGGAAGTAAAAACTAACATTTTTTTTATTAATTACACTTTTCTTTAATAAAAAATCAAGAGATTTTCTTGTGGGTGAATCATACTGTGACCAATAGCAAATACTGATCTTATGCTTATATTCTTGTATTTTTATATACTTATTACATGCTTTAAGCTAGTTTGATTGAAGCGAAAGCTAAGCTGAATATTCCTCAAAAAATACTTTTCCTAAAAAAGACCTTACAGAGATCTTTCCTCTCCTCACCTTACTCATTCTCCACTGCCAAATTTTCAGACTATCATTACCCATTCCTTAAATTTCCAATGGCCACCTTATCCATCTGTGAAACATGAAACCGCTGGGCGAGATCATTCGTGGTTTTGGGGTGAGGTATCACCAGTATGCTGATGATACCCAGTTATACATCTCCACCCCAAACCAGATCAGTAATGCCCTCTCTGTGATGACCCGTTGTCTGGATGCGGTACGGATCTGGATGGACGGAAACATGCTTCGGCTCAACCCGGCCAAGACTGAGTGGCTGTGCATACAGGCATCTCGGTCCAGTCAGGAATGTCCACTGTTGACCATAGGGGGAGAGGTGTTGCCCCCTGTGGATAGGGCGCGGAATCTGGGGGTCCTCCTGGATGCACGGCTCCGGTTGGAGGAGCAGGTGGGGGCTGTCGCCAGGGGGGCCTTTGCCCAGGTCCGGCTGGTTCGCCAGCTTCACCCGTTTCTGGACTGAGATGCCCTGCACAGTCACTCATGCCCTGGTCACCTCCTGACTCGACTACTGCAACGCTATCTAGGACTGCTCTTGCATACCATCCAGAGATTGCAGCTGGTGCAGAATGCGGCCACGCAGGTGGTGATGGGAGTTTCCTGATTCTCTCATATTACCCCCCTCCTGCGCGACCTGCATTGGCTGCCGGTTGCACTCCAGGTGAGATTCAAGGTCTTAGTTTTAACATTCAAAGTCCTACATGACATGGGTCCACAATATTTAAGGGAGCAACTCCTGCCGATACCGAGTGCCAACCGCCCTGTGCGAGCACACAAGCAGGGGCTTCTCAGGGTTCCGTCGGCAAGCCAATGTCGGCTGGCAGTCCCCTGGCAACGAGCCTATTCTGTGGTGGTCCCCGTCCTGTGGAACCAGCTACCCCTGGGGCTGTTTGGCCCCTGACCTCCGCACCTTCCGCCACGATTTGAAGACCTGGTTATTTGACCAATCTGGGCTGTGACTCCCTCTCGGGGGGGATGGGATGGTTTTAATTCATTTTAAATTTGGTATTATTGGGCTTGTGTTCATTTAATTCTTTTTTAGCTATTATTGTTGATGTATGTTTTAGCTGTGAGCCGCCCCGAGTCTTCGGAGATGGGGCGGCATACAAGTCCAATCAATCAATCAATCAATCAATCAATCCACAACATTCCAGAATTACACCACTGGGGTCTTTAGAGGTTGAAGACTGGAGACCAGAATGCGGAACCAATTACTGTTCTTGGGCTGCTAAGTAACAATGTGGCCATGGAGAAGAGAAGGAATATAGGCTATACTGCTGTAGTGACTCATATTGACTCACATCCTCAAGAAAAATATTTAAGAATTTATCTTTCTAGGGGAAAACCAAACCAAACAGTGAAAACAAGGCTGCAAGTTTCTCTGACACAAATAAATACGGTGATTTGATGTTATGTATATGTGGGTAGATTATACAGAAGATGATAGAAGCAAATACCTATCTTGGATAGAGAACGGTAACCTCTGGGAGTGGAGGAAAAAATCAAGGGTTAATTAAAGTTATTATTCTTGAATGTAATTATTTGTCTCATCACGCTTAATTTCCCTATCTTGACAAACTCTAACTTCCTGCTGGGAGGAATAGTCAGGCAAGTCTCCTGAATTGTCCTAAACTTTGACTTTGGGATATCAGAGGCCACTTGATGGAAGTAAACCCTTTTGGAGTTCACAGAGAACCTTATGGCTGGGCAAATCTCACATGCATAACATGTCTTTCCCCATGCTGATCCATAACCATTCACAATTAAGCATTTTTAGTCTACAGTCCATAAGAACCCACATTATCATTTAATAATTTATCCCATCACAAAGTTAATCAGTCACAAATAATAGCCAGATGACTCTCATCAACATTTATTAATTTGTTGTGATGTGTGTGTGTGTGTATGTGTTTTGTGTTTAGACAGACACAGATAGAAACATACCATTTTTAATAAATATTTTTTCCAACTACTCTGAGTACCTCATCAGGAATTTGCAAAGGGCAGCTTTTGTGTAAAGAACAGAAGACATCAGAAGAGAACACAATTTTGCTCATGCCAAGTTAGAATTTTTGCTGCTGTTGTTAAGCAACTTTCAGAAGAACTAACTGCCTTACCACTGAATTGCCTGTTGTTGTAGCAGTGCTACAACCAAGTCATATCTTCATGAAGGGGAGGAATGCAGGGGTGGGATTCAAATTTCTTAACAACCAGTTCTGTGGGCGTGGCTTAATTTATGGGTGTGGCTTGGTGGTCATGTAACTGACTAGGCGTGGCTTGGTGGTCATGTGACTGGCTGGGTGTGGCTTGGTGGTCATGTGACTGACTTAGGCGTGGCTTGGTGGTCATGTGACTGGCTGGGCATGGCCAACTCTACATCACTCACATCAAGGGATGCTTCTCCTCACCTGGCCTCTCATGACTGTGGGGATGCTGCAACTGTCGTAAGTGCCATTGTAACTTTGAATGGTCACTAAATGAACTGCTGTAAGTCAAGGATTACCTGTACAAAAATACAAAAAGCTTCTTTGCTTTCAAAAAGCTGCCCTAAATACCAATCATTAGATTTAAAATACCTGCAAGCTGGAGTTACAAGTCAGGGAGGGTGCCAGAGCTCCTTGAGGAATTAAAATAGTTAAAATGCAGTGATAACTATCAGCAGCCAACTCTTGCTCATAAAGTCAAAACCTTTAACAAAGAGGTCATTTAAGCTCTCCAGAAAGAGCATACCCAGGAGAAGCAATCCTTAGATCCATTTGCACCACTTAAAGACATCAGCTGGTCTCACTCACCCCACAAAATATCCTAAGGAAATCATCCAGATTTAAGGAAAGATCACGTGCCCCCCAGAAAGGCAGTAAAAACATCAGTGGCAAGCTTGCATCCTGCCTCTTGTAAGTACACCCCAAAAGGACAGTGCCAGATATGCCCGCACCCTTCCTGTCCTCTTCCTCTTCTTTGCATTGCCCCTCTAGTATAATCCTCCATCTATTAAACTTAAGGTTCTTGATGATTCTCTCCATTTTTCATTCCAGTTTTTACTTCTTGGCTCCAGCATTTTTGTCATATTCGGTATATAAGCTAAATATGGTATAGTATCTAATGGTATAGTATCTAATGGTATCTAATTTTCTGTTCTGTTCCTTCAATAAGCAGCTGTGGTGATGCGTTAACCCCTATTTTTAAAGGATATCTAGAATTTATTGTAGTCAACAATGTTAAAAGCCTCAATAAATAAAGAAAAAATAGAAGTTTTTTTTCAGAACTTTCTTGCCTTTCTCATTATCTGCCCTCTTCTGAATCTTGCACTGTTACCTTTTCATAACAGATCATTGTATAATGAAGATGTATGACAGAAGTGATGAAAATCTACTTTACAGGAAGGGCCTGTTGATTAGGACAGCATTTTGGAGATTCATCGTCTTCCTAAAGGCATACTTGATATCTAGCATTGTTTTTGGCACAAAATTCCTTCATTCAAGTTTTCAAAAGATTGTTTAAGCTAGTTTGCATTCTATTTAGCTGCTTTTATTGTTCCACCTTTTAACATTTTAAATGATTTAATATTAATTCATTATCTATGCTAGCAGTGTAAACGTAGAACAGTGGGGTATAAATATTCAATACCACAAAACTTATTTCCAAACAGTGAACGTTATAAAACACTATTGATGATGTGCTACTGTAAATTATCACACACTCTGATTGGCTTCTATAATATGATTTAGCACGTCTACATAAAAATAGTAGTTTTTAAAATTTGTTTTGGCATTTTATGCCTTCATTTGATCATTACTTTCTGTTAATGCCTCTGGTAATTTCCAAAACACAACTTGCATTCTTTAAATAATAAGAAATAAATAGCCATTTTCTGAAATATATCTGAAGTGTTACCTCTTCCTTTTTTAAAATAATATTGAAAAATGCTAATAAGATCTAAGTGACTTTGTCAGAGAAAAACACAAACAAAATATCACCACGAATTATCAATGCCTCAATACTGGATTATTAGTTCCTAGGATAACAAATCATCCCTCTACCTAGACTAATTCTGCTGGATGCAGTCCCATTGATTCAATTGTGGCTGATGCAATAATCAAAGACTACAATACAAACAAACAAGTAAATAAAGGAGAAGGATGAGAATCAAAAAGCTTGCAATTTTATGAAGCTGAACTAAATCTAGCAAACGTATTTCCTAAGTTTGGATTTAGACAATTTTTTAACGACCTATCTTTGATTTCTGCAGTACTGTGTTGGTTATTTTTCTATTTTTCTCTTTGGTGCATTTATGTCCATAGCAGGACTGAAAAGCAACTGTAGGTAATTGTTACTTTTTTGAAACCTTGTATTTCATGAAAGAACTCCAAGGGGCATAAGGGATGATTTATCCTGCTATTTTTGCCTATGGATTTTGCAAAATAAACTCGAGAGAAAGATATCACAGAGAGAGGCTACCATTGAGGCTCTTGCAGGCAAGGCAAGCAGCAGAGGTAGCACGTCCTGGAACTGCGCCGTTGGCGGGGAGTTTGTTTCGGTGGCTTCGGAGATGGCAGCAAAAGGCAAAAGGGGAGCAGTGGGGAGGGGGGAGGAGAGCAACGGGAGAGAAAGACGAGCAATGGGAGTGCTGGTGAAAGGAGCACCGGAAAGGAACGGGGAAAATGGAAAACACTTTGGGGTGGGAAAGGAAGCTTGGGGTGGAAAAAGAACGCACAAAGGAACGGGGAAAATGGAAAGCAATTTGGGGTGGGAAAAGAACTTTGGGGTGGAAAAAGAACAGCAGCGGGGAGTTTGCTTCGGTGGCGGCAGCAAAAGGCAAAAGAGGAACAGTGGGGGGTGGGGGTAGGAGAAGGAGAGCAACGGGAGAGAAAGGCAAGCAATGGGGGGGAGAGTGCATCAAAGGAACGGGGCGGATGGAAAGCAGTTTGGGGTGGGAAAAGGAAGAAAGTGGGGGGAGGCAGCTGCAGCGGGGCTTTGACCACCCTCTGCCATCCCAATGTACCTTCACATGCGGGGGAGGTCCCAACTGCCATAAGCAGGGCCATCATCGCCGGCTTCTTGCACCAGCAAAACAAAAGGAAGTGGGGGGTGGCACTGCAGCGACGCTGCATTGGAAGCCATGTCAGCTGCTGCTGCCACATGTGGAGATACTTTGGGAGGGCAGGTGGTGAGGTGCTCAAAGCTGGGAGAGCGCTGCATGGCAGTTAGCCAGCCTGCCGAGCCCGGGAATAGGGGGAGCAGGTAGGTAGGTTGGCGAGGCCTCGGGAGCTACGGGAAGGTGCGGCGAGGGCTGGGCAAGGCCTCGGAAGCTACAGGAAGAAGTGGCAAGGGCTGGGCAAGGCCTCGGGAGCTACAGGAAGGGCCGGCGAGGTCTGGGCGAGGCCTCGGGAGCTACAGGGAGGCCCATGGAAGGCTGGGTGAGGCCTTGGGAGCTACGAAGAGGACCTGCAAGGGCTGGGCAAGGCCTCGGGAGCTAGGGCTGGGTGAGTCCTTGGGAGCTACAGGGAGGTCCGTGGAGGGCTGGGGGATGCTCGGGGACAGTGGGGGAGGGGCTAGCATGACTCCTAGGCTTATCTATGAGCATAAGCAGTGAAACTCAGGCAGCAATGGCTGGCCTGGCGCGCAGGCTGCAGGCATGTAGTGCGTGTGCATAATGTTGCGTATGTGCGATAGGGACTGACTGGACAGGGAACGGAGAAGCGGGCAGAGAGGGGCGGGGACAGCCAGAGGCCCGATTTACCGCTTCTCCGAACTACTGGGAACGGTAACAACTGGTTCTATATAACCGGGCCGAACCAGTAGAATCCTATCCCTGGAGGAATGTAGTATTAATACTGTACTCAGAAGCACTGTTCTTTGAATTTGTTTTTCTGCTCTCTTGATTCCCCCCCTTTTAATTTAACTATCAGATTCCCTGTAGTTTTACCTGTTTGCACTGGTTTCCATGATCTAATTCTACTTTCTTGCAAAAGTGTTTGGAAATAATTATGTCAGATTCTCTTCCTTGGTCTCTTTGCTGCTGGGTTTTTTTTCTGGCATGAAATCACATCTTGCATCATTGTTTCCAGCCCTTACACACCAGATCCACTCTGCTTTTCTTACATTTCTGTAACCCCTTTCCACCCGTGTAAAGATCCTTTTTTATAATTTCAATCCAGTACATCTATGATATCTCCATTTATCTTGGTTTTATTTCCAAGCTAAACCAATCATGCTAATATGCCTCACTAAAATGATCTAATTAAGTCTAATTGGTTGATCTCTTTGTTCTAACTCTTACATCCTTTAGAGATTGTACCTTTGGGGATTTTCAACTTACAGCAGTAAACCCAAGCACTGCTGACATTTTGGGAAAAAAGCCTGTCAGCCATGTAATATCTATCAGAGCTAACCAAGAGAATCAGACTCTTAACAAGCTTGTTTCCTCAAGCCAAGGATCATAAGAAATCACTGTCTTATGTCAGAAAAAGAAGGCATGCAGAAGTTGTCACAATTAGGAATGCCAAACTTCTAGAAATGCTCTAATTATAGCTGCAAATAGCAGCTTCTGTTGGTGCATTGCAAATTCTGACTAATTTTCTACTTCTTACCATTTCTTACTAATATTACATTGAAGTTTAAATGGAAATGTGGCTTGCTAAGGTAATATCCATAAAGTAACTGAGATCTGGCAAATAAAGCAGAGAAAACTTTTAACTATCTGTATTGATTTTAACAGGACTTATTCTGAGCACCTCTGATAGAATCTGAGCAAGCTGCACTGGGGTGAACCCACAAGGCTGTATCTTTTTATGTTTAAGGATAAATCGGACAAGTGTTGGAAATGTCACCAGATACCAGGTTCCTATTACCATATGTGGTGGACTTGTGCTGATGCAAAAAGATATTGGACTAAAATCCACACGTGGTTGGAAAAAATGACACAACAACATATAGACTTGAAACCTGAGATATTTTTACTGGGAATTGTACCAGAGACATTCAGCAAAGAATTGAAATATTTGATTGTTAATGTATTAACAGCTGCTAGAATTGTATTTGCTAAAAACTGGAGAAACAACAAGATACCTGCAGGAGGAAGTGATTAAGAAAATTTTGGACTGTGCCGAAATGAGCAGATTAACATTCGAAATTAGAGATCAAGAAGAAAAACAGTTTTACAAGATATGGAGTATGTTTTATCAATGGTTAGATAAAAAAGCTTGGTAATATATGGATATAATGGAGATAAATTAAATTGTTGAATGAAAATATAATATAGAGATTATAATACTGTAGAGAGTTAATAATAATGATATTGGTTAATAGAGGAGATACTTTAGGTAACGCTCTCTATCTAGGACTGCCCTTGCATACCATCCGGAGATTGCAGCTGGTGCAAAATGCGGCCGCGCGGGTGGTGATGGGAGTTACCTGGGTCTCCCATGTTGCCCCCCTCCTGCGCGGCCTGCATTGGTTGCCGGTTGCGCTCCGGGTGAGATTCAAGGTTTTAGTTTTGACATTCAAAGTCCTACATGGCATGGGTCCTCAATATTTGAGGGAGCGTCTTCTTCTGATATCTAGTACCGGCCGCCCTGTGCGAGCTCATAGGCAAGGACTCCTCGGGGTCCCGTCGGCGGGTCAGTGCCGGCTGGCGGCTCCCCGACGAGCCTTTTTGGTCGCGGCCCCTGACCTCTGGAATCAACTGCCTTTGGAGCTCCGCCTGGCCCCGATCTCCGCACCTTCCGCCGTGAACTAAAGACCTGGTTATTTGACCAACCTGGGCTGTGACCCCTCCCTGGGGTAGGGAGGGTTTTAATGTTTATTGTTTTTACGTCTTATATTTGAGCTTGTCTTTGTTTAATTATTTTTTAAATATTTATTGTATATGTTTTTAGCTGTGAGCCGCCCCGAGTCTTCGGAGATGGGGCGGCATACAAGTTCAAGTATAAATAAATAAATAAAATGTATGAATTAAAATGCGTAAGTTTTTTTTGAGATTTATCTCAATAGAAAATAGGTGGTTGTACCTTTCTTTTTTCTTTCTATTACTTTGTTTGCATTGTATAGTTTTTTTTTCTGTAATAGAGAGTATTGATGGTGAGGAGATGGCACTGAGATTTGTGACCAACCGACACACTTGAAATTGTTATTGGTTTATGTTTTTATGTTTGTTTTGTTTGTCTTTGGAAGATAATAAAATTTTTATTAAAAAAAGGCTGTATCTTCTTACCATACTACACAAACTCAAAAATACCCCCTATTCTGTCCTCTACACCCTCCCCCACTCAACACCCCCATTCAAACATGCTGAAAGGAGTAGATCATGTCATCTCTCAGCAAGACAAGAAGAACATTGGATAAAAAAGATTTGGTGATTATGGAGGCACTTTTTTGTACAATAATCTTGCTGAATAAAATTGCCATGCTTTACTCACTAAATCTGGTTAATTGGTGAGTACAGCATAGAATTTGCAGGAGATTTCCACACGATACAGCAGAAGTGCAGGAAAGCGAAACAGCTACAAAATTCTAGATAATACAATTATATCATGAATGTGAACCATTTAAAACATAGTTTGAATTCAATGTGGATGAGAAACAAATAGAATACCACACTCATTATTAGGGTGACGCGGTGGTTCAGCTGTTAAGGTGCTGGGCTTGTCAGCTAGAAAGGTGGCAGCTCAAGTTCAAGACCCAAGTACCACATGATGGGATGAGCTTTGTCTTTGCCCCAGCTCCTGCCAACCTAGCAGTTCCAAAACACGCAAATGCAAGTAGATAAATAGGTACCACTTCGATGAGAAGATAACAGCACTCCATGGCATCATGTTGGCCACATGACCATGGAAATGTCTTCAGATAGCGTTGGCTCAATGGCCTTGAAGTTGAGATGAGCACCATTCCCTATAGTCAGCAACAACTAGCAGAATAAAATCTACAGGGACCTTTACTTTTATTCTCATTATTAAGATTGACTTTCACAACTATAGGGCATTAATATGAATTTAAAAAGAAAGTAAAATATAGGCAAACATTTCCCAATGTTTTGTAGGTAAATGGGTCACATGATGAGGGCCTGGTGATTCATCTCTCATTACTCATGATAATTTGTGTTCATCTGTTCATAAGAAGTGGATGTTTCATGTTCCATGTGCCTTCAGCAATTTGTGATGGGAGATTCCACATTTTGCATTAGAAATCAAGTTTTTTTTCCAAGTTAGTTTGCAAGGATTTCCCTTGCATTATTAACATTACAAAACAGTAATCCTGATATGCCTGTATGCTTACACCAATAATGCATTTTTGTGCCGTGTTTTGTTTAGAGCCACTTAACTCAAACAAAACACTATTTAAGCTAAACAGGTTTGGCATACTTTGTGAGCTTTTTCCTACAGTTCTGGCCAAAAGCAATTCTAGGCCATCCAGATTGCTTCATCAAGGCAAATTGGATCACCTCTTCACTTCACTGAAGCAAATCACATCAGCTCCATGGTACAAATCACTTTGGTGAAGTGCTGTGTGCAGGCTGGATATAATACAACAGATTTGCAATGTTCATCCTTTAGGGGACTGCTGTTGGAAAATGTACATGGGGAGAAAAATCCAAATTATTCCTTGAGAACTTAACGGTATGGACATTTAATATAGAGAGAGACAGACAGTGAAAGTTATGTATGCTAAGGAGATGTGATGTATCATCTGTGTAATGTATGAGATATGTCATTCATATGATATCCATCAATCTTGAAGGACATGAAACTGAAAATTGTAAATATTGGGATTTCAGGGGTGTTTTTCTCACTGATTCTTTCTCCTTCCATCCTCATCATTTAATGCATAAAAACGGACAGCATTTGTTTCCGTTTAGTTTATAGAATCCCACTTTCTTTTAAAACAGATTAATCAGGCTGATAGTAACAGAACTGTCAGGAGGAACCCCACTGAGACCAACACCCTTGAATCTTTATCAGTTCAAGAATGCCTATTCTGAAACAATTTTTATGACTATAATATTTCTGCTATAATAGTTAGTCTTCATTATGGGTGATTACTCCCTCTGCTTCTGTGTGTGTCATACCAATCTGAACTGAAAGGCTGAATATATGCTTCCTCCGTGTTAGGAATTCATTAAGTCCTGAATAGTCGGTCGGCAGAAGGGAGCAGCTGCTAATTGCTTCCAAAGCTTGTGACAATGGAGTTGGTAACACTCAGATGCACCCTTTCTTTGGAGGAATTATAAACCTATGTGCAACATGTAGCTTTGTTAATGAAACTGGAAGGAATCGTCTGAGTTGGAATCCACTGTAGATCTCCCCTCCTACTTAAAAAAAGGTCCTTCACAATAAAACACCTATACACAATATTTGCACTCTTTTCTAATCCAAACAATGGAGCAGCCACATCCATACAATTTAGTGTTGCACAGTACGAAATTCAGAACTTTACTATTAATGATTTCATAGTGGGCTTTAAAAGTATCTTTCCAATGGAGAATATGGGAAAATATTATCTTTGAGGCACTCTAGCTGTTCCTGCTTATGAAAAGAGGGAGAGGGCTGCTGGATCTGAATGGTACCCGAACGGAAAATCTTTTTATTTACACATCCAAGATATCATTAGGATAGGAGCTTTCTAATAAGTCTATGGATTGGAGTGCTTCCCAAGTATATTGGTTATGCTCATTCCATCACAAGGTGGTAAAGTGTTACTAGGCTTTCCCAGAAATCTATAGAGTGAGAAACAACTTTGTTACTGAGCTCTGTGTACATAAGCGGTGGCTCCTTTATGACTTCTGGACTTCAGTTCCAGCATAAAAGAGCCTTGGTGGTGCAGGCTGTTAGACGCCTAGCACTTAGTTCCAGCTGCCTGCAATTAGTGCAGGCTCGAATCCCACCAGGCTCAAGGTTGACTCAGCCTTCCATCCTCTCAGGGTAGGTAAATTGAGGACCCAAGATTGTTGGCGGCAATAAGCTGACTTTGTAAAAATGCCACTTAGTAATAAGCAGGCATATACAATGGAATGAAGGCTATTGCTGAGCGCATTGGCTTGTGCTCCCCAAAAATTGTAAGCTGCCCTGAGTCTCCGGAGAAGGGCGGCATATAAATATGAATTTAAAAAAAAATTCTGGGAGTTGAAGTCCACAAGTCATAAAAGGGTCATAATTTCCCAGCCCAGAAAATATTCCCATGTAAATATAGAATGCTATTTTAAATTCCAAGCTGAGGAGCATCCTTCCTTCAGTACTTGCCAGGTGAGTTGGACTTCATTTCAACACCCAGAACTCCTAGCTAAGATAGCCCCTAAGAATGTTTAAAATCCAAAAATCAGAGAGTATCAAGTTGGTGAAAAAAACTCTTTCAGGAAGCCAGTGTTTGAGCTGCACTCCATTTAAACACTGTAAGCTATGCAATTTTGTATTCTGAGCTAGATTACTCCAAGTTGGGCAATATCTCTCAGCAGCCTCTAGGCTCCGTGGCTGCCAGCTCATTTGCAAAAATAAATATGCAAATAACCAACCAGACTTAGGCAGCATTATCTCTTTATAATACACTTCTGCAACTTATTTCTATGCAGACTGGCTCCTATGCACTTGATGTATGGCATGAAATGAAGCACATAAGGAAAGAACTACTATGTAAGAAAGCTGAGAAATCTTAAATGCCTATTGCTTGTTTACCGAATTCAGGTGAGAATAAATAACGAATGAAGTTCCTAAAATGTAATGTGATACTGAAAGACCTGAGATTGCAAGCCATTAATTGTCAATCCTTATATTTAATGATATGACTAAATGAGCCAGGCCTACTTAATAATAGGCCCACTTAAAAGAGAAAACAGGAAAACATTGCTGAGAAATGGGGCGATAACTTGCATTTCACCCATTCTGTGGTTAATCTTTCCTCTTGCACCTTCTCAATGTGTAACAAGAATAAAATCCAATCAGTGAAAGGAAGTGATTTCCTATTTATTGGAGCAACAGCTGTTCAGAAATGACACACTTTCCCCAGATAATTCAACCAGAAAACATGCCATCAGTTTTAATAAATGCCTTTGGGGAAACATCGAGCTTCACAGTACGATCTAGCAGCCATTAGGAAAACTACATAGTGTAGAGATGAGAAAAGAGCAACTCACTGCCCGAGTTCTCCAGTTCTCTAGTTCCATCTTCTGACCTAGCTAAGATACGGTAAGAATCATAGACGTTTACTATAAATTAGGATGATCAGAAAACAATGAAACATGGGTTGTGACACTGAAATGCATATTTGGTCTCTTGCCTCCCCTACAGACATCTATAGGAAAAGTGTCTCTGCTTGACCCGTAGTTGCTGTTTTATAGTGTTTTGTGTGACTGTCAGCATCCCCAACTGGTAATATGCAAGGTCTATTGCATGTTTCCTTCATGTGTGATCTGTATGGTTCATCAACAATCTCTTCTGTCCTTTGGTTTTTGCCAATTGCACAGTGGCAGATAGGACAGCACTCCAAAGGATTAACATCATTGTCCAGAATGGACACCGGTTGCCCTCTCCCCTCTTTGGAAGAGCTTTATAGCTCCCGCTGCCTTAAGAAAATTCAAAACATTCTCAAAGATCCATCTCATTCTGGGCACCCTTTTTTTTTTAACTATTACCATCTGGCAGATGATACAGGATAATAAAAACAAGGACAAATAGGCTGAAAAACAGCTTCTATCCCAGGGCAGTAACTCTATTGTATTTTACTGTATAGTGCAATATTAATGCAATATCAGGGGTTTTCAATTCAGTGTATAGAATGTGAAGGATGTGTGTTTGTTTTCATAGTCATAATGTACACTGAACATGGTATTTAATTTCGTTGTATGAGATGCAATAACAATAAACTAAACTAAACTAAACTTGTGCTCAGCAGTTGTTCAATGATGCCATCACAGTCCAACACCGGGTTCATTCCATGGTGTGTCCAGGTCCAAAACTGAACACATCAAGATGGAGATTGTAAACAATCTTTATTCTGCAGAAGAAAGCAACACAGAGACATCTCTGTTTCAAAGCCTGTGTAACCTTCCAAAGTCTACTGGGGACTTTACACAGCATTTACACAGCATGTAACAGCATGTTAATGTCACAGGGTCGCACATTGTTTTTTTCGTGTCTCTAGTAATTACTCTCTTTTCAATTTCTCAGCATTTTCACATATGCATGATCCAATACTCAGCAAAGTTATTTCTATCATGAATGTGGAGTAATCAGTGCTACATGTTCCACACCCATGATTTTCCCAGCAAACTTCCCTTTTCAGCCTCCATATTTAACCATAATATTTGCAGACCTTTCCTGTTTGTGCCTTTTGCCTTATCCCATAATAGACAAGGGGTCACATTTAACAAGCTAAGCATGGTATACTTTACTCCAAAATGTAGGGCTTTATTGAGATTCATCAACTTTTATTTAGAATTTAGAGTTTTTTTTCTAGTAATGAGATTGTAGGGAGAGAATCAGTTGCATTCTATCAATATAGAGATGAGGCTTAACTTCCTTTTCTATGCCATATCCTTCAGCAATGGCCTTATTACACTCAGAAGATGGATGAAACAAACCAAATTGAGTCCTGGTAAGAAAGAGTTCCTGTAAATTTTGTTTTGCAGTGAGCAGCACTCTTTCTCTGAATGATCAAATGCACAGATTTTGGATGTAACTGGATTCATCGCTCCTCCTAACATATATGGTAGCAGTGGGGGTGAGTTCTTTGGCTCAGCTTAATTTGATTGTGCTATCTATTGCCTTTCCTTGATGAAAGAAGACCTTGTCTTAGATATTGTAATGTGCTCTACTTATACATGTCTTTGAAAAGTCAGCATAAAATGTGAAAAGTAAACTTGCCTTGCCTTGTCTTGTTTCAACGGAAAAAAAGACTAATTGGTGACCAGAATAGACAAGCACAAGAGTTGGAGTTAGGGAAGAAAAAAACAAGATAATGTATTAAACTGCAAGCAAGGTCCAGTGGAAATCCACAGGACAGATCACATTAGCTCTACAAGAGGACAAGGTAACTGGATTATTACAAGACAGAGAAGCTGAGGAACAGGCATTGTTCCAGCAACTAGGAGCATAGAAAACAAAACAACAACAAAAATTAAGCCTGTGTTCTGAGAATCTTGGCCAAGATTCTCTGTGGATCATCCATTGTGCCACTGTACCAGAGCAAGCTCTTCCACAGTTTGTTTGTCTAATCATTAGCACAAAAGACAAACTGGCAAGTGATGGTTTACAGAGGGTACAGTTTATTAACGGTACAATTAGAAAAGACCACAATTTTATACCCTGCCATTTCTGATTCATTCATATCTGATGCAATGTCTGCTGTTCCCAGCCTGTCAAAACCACAATTACAATCTCAAAAGAGGTCCTTAAAATCACAATATGCTGCTGAGGCACTTCCCTTGATTTATATCCTGCCGATTTGCACCAGCCAGAATGAAGCTAAAGGTTGATGATTGCATATGTTTAGCAGGCTAGCCTGTCTTGTTTTTTGTGATTCATGTCTATAGTGAATTTAGATGTTTGGTTTACCAAGTGATCAATTTTGGGGCGTGTGTGATTTTAGTTTGTTTCTTAAATAATTAAGTGCAACTTTCTCTGGTAAACTTTCTCCTATTCTGTACTTGCTGTCACATCTAGTTTTGTAGCTGTGGAGTAAACCTGTATATTTTCAAGCACTGCTGCAATTATTTGTTTATGACATTTTCTTTCTTAGAGTGAATAATATGTTTTTGGGTTTCCTAGAAAAATATTCATGCTGATTACAGTGTTAACAATTTCCCCAGGGGCTTCTAGTTTGGGGCTCTAAAAGTGCAGACTACCACTCAGGGCAGGAGTAAAATGCTTGCAATATGGCTAGCAGTATTGGGCCCCTTAAAGGTGATGGGCCCTACTCAGAGTCTCTTCCCACTGTACCCCAACAGTCTGTAATCACCAAGGGATACAAAAGTTGTGAGTCTGCAATTCAGCCTGACCATCTGATGCCCACTACACCTCCTGCAAGAATGCACACACTACTGCAAGGATGCATACCTCCTGCAAGGATGCATCAGCTGCCTTAATGTATTTTGTGAAATCCCTAAGGTGGCATAAAGTATAGTAGCCTAAATTCCCTCTGCTACATCTAATCTCTATTGTCCTATTAACAAGGCCAGTGGGTGGTCTGACAATTACAGTTAAGTTGAATGATATGTGATAGGCATGATCCATGGCATTGGGATGACTCTGTTATCCCACCTTTGAGAATTAGATCTTGAGGATTCCCATAAAGAAGAGAAGCCAAAAATAAGGGGGGGGGGGCGTTGGGTTACTTGGTTGGGAATTGTATTACCAGGCCTCAGTGCTTACATGGGTGAATGAATGGGTTAATTTGAGGAACAAAAGAATATTGACTTTAGAAGGACACGATTTACAATTGGGGTGGCATGCAATTATGTGGTATGGGAAAAAATAAAATACATAGATATTTTCAAAGATATTATATTAGAAAGTTATTATATTAGATATTATATTATATTAGATATTATATTATATTCTTTCCCTTTTATATGGGAAAGAATTAAAGAGAAACATTACATGAAAATACCAGTCTGGCTATCCACGATGGAAGCACTAACACATCCAAATGTTCTTGAACTGGAAAAAATTACAAGATATAAAAATATTCTAAATGAACAAGGGAATTAAAATTGAAACAAGAACTGAAAAATCAAGGAATTGATTTGGCTTGGTGGCCACTTATGCAAATACAATCAAGATACAAGACAGATGCAGAAATGTACGGATTTTACAAAGAACCTTCAGAACTAGATCAGATATTTTTAGGGATGGATGATAAACCATATATATATATGGCTACCTATTGAATTTTAAAATGGAAGAAGAGCAAGTAAAACAAACTATGATAATATGGTCCAAAATTTTTGGATATACTATAGAATTAGATAAATGGCAAAAACTCTGGGAAAGAAACTATAAATTGACGATGTCAACAGCCTACAAAGAAAATCTCTACAAGATGTTTTATAGGTGGCATCTGCCACTAGCAAGAATGACAAAACATATCTTCCAGATGTTGGAAATGTAAACAGATACCGGATTCAGATATCATATGTGGTGGACTTGTTCTATGTCAAAAAATATTGATTAAAAATAAAAAATGTGGCTAGAAAAAAATGATAAAACAACGAATACTTAAAATCAGAGATGTTCTGGTTGGGTATCCTACTGGAGAAATATGATAAAAGAAATACATATTTAATTTTACATGTGCTAACAGCAGCAAGAATTGTGTATGCACAAAACTGGAAAAATGAAAATATACCTATAGATGAAAATGTAATAAAGAAAATGTAATAAAATGTTATAAATGTAATTAAAAAAAAATACTGGAATGTGCTGAAATGGATAGATTAACATTGAAAATTAAGGCTAAGGCTAAGGAGGAAACATAATACTTTTAAACTTGGGAATTATTCTATCAATGGTTAGAAGATAGAAGCAGAAGTTAGAAATTTAAAATTAAGCAGGACATGTAAATAAAAATGAAGTAAATGTGCAATTAAATAATGAATATTGAACAATGAGGATAAGTAAACATTATGATTAATAGACCTGGATGATAATGGTTACAAATGTGATGGTTACATGATGTTTATAATGCTTGATATTATTAACTAATTATAGACAAAAACAAACAGCATTTAATTAAATAACAAAATGTTTAATAAGAGTATGTGAAAATTATGGTGAATAGTTTTTGAGAATAATAGTCATAGCTATTGTGTGCATAAGATTCATTATCTTATTATTTATTATTTGTATTTAAAGAAATTGTACCCAGTCAGTACACTAACATTGTGGATATGGAAAATTTATATATAACAAAGAAAATTGCATAATAAAAAATAATAATTAAAAAAAAGGAGAGTCTTTGCTCTTTTGCTGGAAATCTTACTCCATCTCTTGGATCACCTGCAGCACTTCTGCCATGGTGATTTGGTGACAGAGGCTGGTGGTGGCAGCAGTGGCAAGCAGGAGAAGGGAGGAGGGAGGAGGGAGGGAGGAAGTAAGACCTGCAAAATGATCTGTCTCTATCAATCTTTTGAGGTTGGCCAGGCTAAGAAAGAAACATTGCAGGGATTCTAGAAATGCTACGCCACTGTTGTAGAATATATTAACAGAATTGTGAAAGTCTGTCTGAGATTTCCCCCCTTTTTTTAAGGACAATAAAGACAAGGCAGGATAGTTCTCTTTCTCATGCTTTCTATTTTACCAGGGATTAGCTTCTCCTCTCCTACCTCTATCTCAAGAGCATACCTCCACAGGCTCAATCAAGTTTTTTTATTACCTGTGGAGAAAATGACTTAGCAGGTCTTTTGGGACTGCAGTCTGCCAATAAGAGCTGGGCACATCCTAGTATCACCCCTCCCCCATCACTTTCATACATTGTAAACCTACACCACCACTTTTATACTAGACCAGAAGCTGGGTTGTCTCAGCTATGGGCTGGGGATGAACAGAAACTCATCAGAGGGTGTGATATTAGACAAAGTTAGTGAGGCCTCATGCGGCAGAAGAGAGGATTCCATGTGCAGGTGCCCTAAGATTAATGTATTTGGGTGCATTCTGGTTGACCATAAGGTGGCAGCAAATAGCTTAAGAAACTTCTGGCTTGGATTTTTGCAGCCCAGTGATTGTGACCATCATGAAAAAAATGCTAAATCCCACAGGAATGAGAGAGGAAGCAGAAGAGAAAAAAAAGTAGAAAATGAATGGTGTAGTTAGCAGATGTGGATGTAACTGAGATGGAAGTATGTGTAAGGAAGGACAGTGGGAACAAACAGGAAAGTTTAGCTGTGTCACAGGAAAATGAGTGGCTTATTTAGACTGAATGTAAACTGAGAAGTCATTACATTATAACATTTTGTCCAAAGGCCCAAAGGCAGTTTTTAATAGAAACAGCTTTCATTATGTGGCTTATCTAATACGGGAGATTAAATTTAAATGGAGATGCGCAAAATTTATCAAGGCTAAGAAGGAACATTCCATTTTCCTCTGGGCCATGCTGAACCACTTGCCAGGCCATTTGCCATGCCAGGGATGGTTTGGGAGTTTCCAGAAGTCAATTCTCCTAACTTGGTTAAGTTGTGTAGTTGAACTGAGCCATATGAAGAACAAAACAGGAATCGATCATGTGCTGAAACAGTGAATATCATGGCCACAAATTATGCTGAACTAAAATGATGTTGTTGCTTATTCCCTTGTGTTCTCCATAGCTGAAGACTTTTACTCTTCTAGCATGCTCTTTAAGCATCACACATACTGTGGGCAAACACTCACTGGAGCCAAGCAATGACCACCTAGCTTTTACAGTATATACACTTACACAATGTGCTTGCAGTCCATTGCTTGTCAGTGATACAACTCTAAACATAGCTGTTTACTGCAGTGAAAATAGAGTGACCCTGCTGAGTGCCAGGCCACAATACTGACATGACAATTGCAATTATTCTAGTTAATGAAGTTGGCAGGACAAACCTAAGACCTTTGCCATAAATCAGACTTCATACCTTTAGCAAATAGCTGGCCACGACCCAATAAGAAATATGCATAAACACAGTAACCTTTCACAGTTGACTTTTGTTTGGTACCAGCCTTCTTCAAAGATGTAAATCAAAAAATACAGAATATGTATCCTTTAGCCATTCAATTAGGACCAAAATGATTCTCCAATGGCTTCAAGAAGAGAATGGAAAGATCTATTTGAATCACATTCTGATATGAACTGATCTAAATTTTACTTTCAAAAGTAATGTACTAGCCTGAATGCAATTATTATTTTTGTCATCTCTTTCTAAAGTTTTTAATATAGTTCATCAGTGTAAAAAAAGCACACATTGTTCATTCATGCAATATATCTCTTCCAACGAACAAATGGTTGCAGAGTGATTAACAACCATAAAACTGAGATTGAATATAAATCAAGAAAAAAACAAAGCTGATTTAAATACTAAAAAACCCAGTTGTAAAACTGATTAACATTTACTGAAAATTAAATATTCCCTAGAAGACAAAAATCTGAACTGATTATCAAGTATAGTAGAAAATTGTGTATGAAAACCATACATTATTTGGTATAATTGGAAATGGATATGAAATTATCATCATGACCTTTATTTAGTCTCAGTACCTCTTGTCTTTCCTGCAAGAAGTTCAAGGATCAGCACTTCATTCTTTCTTTCCATTTCACCCTCAAAGCAATTATTTCCCCCAAAATCACTTTATGAAGTACACCACCAAGTAAAGGCATTTGAGATTAGTTTTCCTCATTCCAGATCCAGCCCTCTAATCAGTTGCAGGTTAAAAAAAAGGATCTGGGTTTAAAGACATAATTTGTTGATCTAGCTAGAGAGAAAGCAGTTTTAAAATCAAACAAATAGGATTGTGAAAAAAAATTATTCACCTTTGTACTCTGCTGAGTGAAATGGAGCTTTCCAACAAGAGTGCTCTGAATTATTTTCTTAATAAGTTGCAAATGCAACTTAATGAATGTAGTGACAACTGGTGTAGCTCCTGATGGTGTCACATCTCTCGCACTTACAATTTGTTGTTCTCAGAGTCCTAGTTCACACATTGTGCTGAAGCAAACCTGAAATTTGTCTGTTTTTGACTGAGCACATTCTGCACACCCAGTCCCTTAGGTTTTGTACAGTTGTCTGTGGTTAAAACAAACTATGGCTTATGTGATACAGATCTGATTCAGTCCTTTGCTTCTTTCTCAGAATAATATCAGTTGAAGCCAGTTGTTGATTTATGGGCCACATGAATTGCAGTTTCCAGTAGACCAAGACTTAATGTTTGTTGCCATCAAGTGATTTTCTGGATTTTTACGGTCTAAATTTGGTAGCTTCATGCAGCCTGCAAATGAAAACCTGGAGGGTGCACGGAAGTCTAAGCCTCCTAGTGGCCCCTCACGAATCAGGATTCAGCTACCTTGTCACAACTAAGCATTGATTACTCTACTACACATTGAACACTTCTGTACAACTCTTTCATTTCCCAAATCATGACCATTTTAGCTCATGCTGACTTTGAATGTTGAGATCCTGCAGTAGCAAAATAATTTCCCACTCAGTGGGAAATTCAAATTTTTTTACTACCAGTTTTGTGGGCATGGTTTTGTAGGTGTGGTGTGATTTGGTTGGCATGGCTTGGTGGGCATGGAAGGATACTGTAAAATCTCCATTCCCACCCCACTCCAGGGGAAGGTTACAGCAAAATCCCATTCCCTCCCTAGTCCACTAATCTGCTTTCCAGCTCCATTCTCCTGTGAAGGGCAACAAAAGAAGACCCAACCAATCAGCTGGGACTCAGGAGGGAGAGAATAGATGGGGGCAGGGCCAGTCAGAGGTGGTATTTGCCAGTTCTCCGAATTACTCCAAATTTCCACTACCAGTTCTCCAGAACTGGTCAGAACCTGCTGAATACCACTTCTGTTCCCACCCATTCCATACAATGGAGGAAAGTAAGGAACAATAACTATAATATAACAAGAGAACAGGACATTTTAGCCTTGCTCATTCCATATTGAGAAGTGGCAAAATTGTGAAAATGGCATTAGTTTTCCAGACCTTAAAGCTGAAGACATCTTAATCTTTATTTAAACAACAACAACAACAACAACAACAACTCTTAGTTTCACCGATTCTTAGATTCTCCAGGAGTGAAGTGCTGGAAAACTGAGTTTGGGCTGCCTTCAGACTGGTGCAACCTGCTAAAATAAAAGTACTCAATTTATTTAGAGGGAAAGAAAGAAACTCTTATTGTCACCTAACAATTCCCAGAGCAAATATTCTTTTGTGCCTCATATCATAATCAACTAATGTCAAAGGGTGTTTTTAAAAGTAATAAAAAAGTTTTATCTGAGTAAAATTTTATTGGATGCAAGTATGTTCTACTTATTGATCTATTTATAGGAAAGAGGCAATGTTCTAAACTTTCCCTTTTCCTTTGGAACAATAGATTTAACATACCCCTTCCTTTTTGATTCCTTAGTTATGTAGAATTTAATCATACAAGTTGTGTCATTAATTAGCAATAGCAATAGCACTTAGACATATAGTGCTTCACAGTGTTTTTACAGCCCTCTCTAAGTGGTTTTACATAGTCAGCATATTGTCCCCAACAATCTGGGTCCTCATTTTACCCACCTCGGAAGGATAAGGCTGGGTCAACCTTGACGTGGTGAGATTCGAACTGCCAAACTGCTGGCAATTGGCAGTCAGCAGTAGTAGCCTGCAATGCTCCATTCCCACCATGGTTCTTAATTAATATACCTAAATAGTGCAAGATCAGATTGAAAAATGACACTGTTAATTTTCTCTCTCTCCTAAAATGAAAATATGGTTGAGGACCAAACTTGCTATTCTAACTTTCATAATAAGAGAAAATTTTGTTAAACCTATTTGCCATATTCTGATATATGCTAAACCACCCTGTATTTGTTAAAGTACAGGTAGACCTCATTTAATAATAGCCTCATTTAGCAAAGGTCACAGTGCTGTGTGACCAATCCTTGCATTTGCAATCTTTGCAGTACTGTAAAGCAAAGGAAAGCTGAGGTAAGATTGTTAGCACAATCACAAATTTATTTAATGCCTGCCTCACTTAATGCCTAAGTTGCCAGTCCCAGTTATGGCTGATTAAACAAGGATTACCCATACAGAGAAAGATAAGTTCACAGAAGGGGCTCTTAACAACTTTGAAGCACCTTAGAGTCAAGATCTTCTGACTTCATCTGGTGTTGCCAAGGACTCTTTCTCCCTCAGTACATGTTGCTTGACCAGGCTGCTTTTCCTTTTCCTCTGTTTTCCCTCAAAATCTCAACAATCCTTTTTATCTAAAAAACCTCATTTGCTTCAAGTGTTTATTTAATGTTTGGGCATAAATCCACCATCACTGAAGCATCAGAAGAAAAGCAGAGCTTTAGCCAGCAGGCTATATGAGAATGGCCATGTTCAGACCATAGTTTTTTTATAACAAGTCTGGTAAAAAATGATTTGTTGAAATCATTATTTATAAAGCTGATTTATCTGAATAGCTCTCCTTAATATTGAGTAAAGCTTAGGAGAGAGCCATCCAAACAACTATGGGATTAATTTAAAGCAGAAAATTTTGTGTTGTGCTAGAGGAGGAAGAGAGGAAATAGGAATGGGAAAAGGCAACATTTTATACTGAGTAGATCCCTTATAGCTACCTCTTAAAGTATGAGGGCAGAATATGTAGTCAGTTCTGCCGAATTGATGTTATCATTAATTATTGATTTGTAATGAGTATTTTTTAAAATGTTTATACTATCATTTCATTGTTTCCTCCACACATGACTTAATTATTATTAGTCCACTCTCTCTCTGATATTTTATTAAATAAAAATTATGGAGGGAATAATTTTACTGTACTTGAGTCTTAGATGTGCATCCAAACACAGTTCAAAGTAGTAGAAGACTTCTGGATGGTGGAAGGACCAATGGAAAATGATATCACTGAAAGAATGAGCCTAGCTTGACTAAAAAACAAAATGCACACAGCTGAAGGAAGCACTGATGGGACTTTTGAACATGTGGTTATTAATCTTGCATCTCGAGGCTCCTGGCATTTGTCAGAGGCATTTACAACTGAATTCTGTTATAGGTGGAAATTCATCTACCTGTACAGCACACCTGACAGCCCTCTTGTCTTCAGCTGCTTCCCCTGATGTATAAAGCAATTGTCAGAATTTATAGCTCATCTGCATACAGTCCCAATTCTCTTTGGGTAGAAATTATTTAATCTATGCCATCACTTTAAGTATCCCTGCCAGGGACAAAGGATAAAATACCTCAGGAGGCATTCAGTATGGCTGGGAAGATTTCAAAACTAAAGATGATTCAGGGTAGGCTTGTGTTTCACAACTGGCATTTAAACTGGAAATGCAGTATTGGCAGGTGGAAAACTGTCAATTGAACAGCATTAGCAGCCAAAGTTGTTGCTATCAGACATACATCCATACACAGCTTCTACAGAGACCAAGCTCCAGTGCCTACATGGGTGGGGGTGGGTGATGACTCTGCAAAAATGCGTGCTGAAATACATGTATTTTACCTACTGAGCTCATAAATAATGATGCCAAGCAGCCATTTCCATCCAGAAAGTAAAAACTTTATTAAAGACAAGAACTCCAGTTCATTTTTAAAATTATTTTTAAAACATTTTTTCTGGGACAGATTATAATACTTAGTTTCATATTAATTACAATTTTACACATTAGTAGAATTTTTCACTACAATAAAATTATAAAATAGGAAAAGAAAAATAAAAAGGTAGAAAAAAAGAAAACAAGTAAAAAGATAAAGAAAATATAGAATTATGACTTCCATCACTGTTTCTATTGAGTAATTACCATCTTTCTTTTTCACTCCCTAACTCCTTTTAATCCCCAATCCATAAATCATCAGTTCAGACTTTCTTCTTTCAACAAAATTCCACTTGAGGCTTCCAGTCCTTTAAACAAGTCTTTATCATTTTTTGCCTGATCAAGTTGTCAGTTTCACTATTTCCACAAGGTCCATCAATTTTATACTCTAACCTTCTACCATAGGTGTTTCATTATTCTTCCAATTTTTTGGGTACAGTAATTTTCTGAATTATATACAGGGTTAGTTTTCTGTTTTGTTTCTAATTCAGCTTTCATGAAATCCAATAGGAATAATTCTGGCTTCATCCAACCACAAATCTGCAGGAACTTTTGCATCATTGTATGCATATTAACTACATTTTTTTATCCCTCAGGAAGTTCTGTCTCTTACTCTGCTTTGTCTAGACTCTCATGGAAAAAGCAATTGGTGTGCAGGCCTGGTTTGATATATTGTATATTTGAATTGCTGAACAGAATCTGCAGAGCAAAAGAGACACAAGATTGTTAGTACTGTCTAATTACTTGACTTTAATTATACATATTATGCATGCAAGCTCAAGACAGCTGGCATCTTTTCAATTAATTATACTTTATTATCCGTTTTTAGAAAAAACGGAGTTGATGTCCAGACTTCAATGAATTCTTTTTAGATTTCCAGAAATATAACATTTGTGTGTCCAGTTCTGCTGTTCAGATATATTAGCCATAGTGAATCTGGATCTCTATTAGTAGTCGTGCAGGACTCAATTACTTCAATAAATGAGCCATGTTGAGCTGTCAGTGAAATAATGCTGTTTATGTATGCAACATCTATATACATGGTTATTATTCATATGTCTTTTCACATTCTGCTGATTTAGATTTCCTTTTATAAATTTCTTCAGACATGATCTTCCTTTTCAATTTCCCTCTCCTCTTTTATTGGTCTCATTCAAAGAACATTCAGGAGAAGGAGAAGGAGAAGGAGAAGAAGAAGAAGAAGAAGAAGAAGAAGAAGAAGAAGAAGAGGAAGAGGAAGAGGAAGAGGAAGAGGAAGAGGAAGAGGAAGAGGAAGAAGAAGAAGAAGAACCACCACCATGTCTGGAAATTTTTAAGAAAATCCTTCTTAATCACTTAAAAGAAAACCCAAACATGACTGTTCATTTTAAATGTTGCCTACCATTCCTCAGCCACAGTTGTGTGGTTAAAAATAATGCTCATTTGCCACAATCCAAGTCACCTTCTTGGGAAAAGGAAAATGGAATCTTAGATAATCCATAAATTCCTTAAAATAGGAAGCTTGGTAACTTTATTTGCATCTGCAAAGTCTGCATTCTGTGTTTGAGGGCTGCAGTTATCATTAGAATGGGTGAAGTCAAAATATTTGGGCTATTTGGCAGTAGATGAGGGAAGAGTTAGGGGAGAGAATATAAGGCAGCCAGATGAACCTTGAGAGAAATCATCACTTTTAATTCTTGAGGTAGTTTGAAAATGGTACTAAGAAGAAAAAAACATTTAAGGAAAAAGATGGTGATGGGAGGAAAATTACCACAAGGTTGCCTCTCACTCTTTGGCATATTTTCATCTCTAGAGGAAAAAATCCACTAAATCTCCTTCCTTCAGTTTATTTTCCTAAAGTGAAAGCAATCACAAGAGGTAAGCAGACCAATTGTGTATACAAATTTGCTCAACTGGCATTCTCTCTGACTGCAGTGATATTCCTCTACTCAAGCACTCAGCACTGCAGTATTAACTAAAAGTACTTTTTAGAAGCTTTGACTTAGAAAGCGCACAAGATTCCTGATTCAGCAATAATTCCTCCAAGATATTAGCTCTTGACATATTTGGCAATTAAAATATGTACAGGTGAAACTCAAAAAATTAGAATATCGTGTAAAAGTTCATTTATTTCAGTAATGCAACTTAAAAGGTGAAACTAATATATGAGATAGACTCATTACATGCAAAGCAAGATAGTTCAAGCCGTGATTTGCCATAATTGTGATGATTATGGCTTACAGCTCATGAAAACCCCAAATCCACAATCTCAGAAAATTAGAATATTGTGAAAAGGTGCAATATTCTAGGCTCAAAGTGTCCCACTCTAGTCAGCTAATTAAGCCATAACACCTGCAAAGGGTTCCTGAGCCTTTAAATGGTCTCTCAGTCTGGTTCAGTAGGAATCACAATCATAGGAAAGGCTGCTGACCTGACAGTTGTGCAGAAAACCATCATTGACACCCTCCATAAGGAGGGAAAGCTCAAAAGGAATTGCAAAAGAAGTTGGATGTTCCCAAAGTGTTGTATCAAAGCACATTAATAAAAAGTTATGTGGAAGGGAAAAGTGTGGAAGAAAAAGGTGCACAAGCAGCAGGGATGACCACAACCTGGAGAGGATTGTCAGGAAAAGGCCATTCAAAAGTGTTGGGGTCTTTCACAAGAAGTGGACTGAGGCTGGAGTAAGTGCATCAAGAGCCACCACACACAGACGGATCCTGGACATGGGCTTCAAATGCCATATTCCTCTTGTCAAGCCGCTCCTGAACAACAAACAACATCAGAAGCGTCTTACCTGGGCTAAAGAAAAACAGACCTGGTCTGTTGCTCAGTGGTCCAAAGTCCTCTTTTCTGATGAGAGCAACTTTTGCATCTCATTTGGAAACCAAGGACCCAGAGTCTGGAGGAAGAATGGAGAGGCACACACTGCAAGAGGCTTGAAGTCCAGTGTGAAGTTTCCACAGTCTGTGTTGATTTGGGGAGCCGTGTCATCTGCTGGTGTTGGTCCACCATGTTTCATTAAGTCCAAGAGTCAACACAGCTGTCTACCAGGAGATTTTGGAGCACTTCATGCTTCCTTCCTCAGATGAGCTTTATGGGGATGCTGACTTCATTTTCCAGCAGGACTTGGCACCTGCCCACACTGCCAAAAGCACCAAATCCTGGTTCAATGACTGTGGGATTACTGTGCTTGTTTGGCCAGCAAACTTGCCTGACCTGAACCCCATAGAGAATCTATGGGGCATTGCCAAGAGAAAGATGAGAGACATGAGACTGAACAATGCAGAAGAGTTGAAGGCCGCTATTGAAGCATCCTGGTGTTCCATAACACCTCAGCAGTGCCACAGGCTGATAGCTTCCATGCCACATCGCATTGAGGCAGTAATTGCTGCAAAAGGGGCCCAAACCAAGTACTGAGTACATATGCATGCTTATACTTTTCAGAGGTCCGATATTGTTCTATGTACAATCTTTATTTTATTGATTGCATGTAATATTCTAATTTTCTGAGATTGTGGATTTGTGGTTTTCATGAGCTGTAAGCCATAATCATCACAATTATGGCAAATCATGGCTTGTACTATCTTGCTTTGCATATAATGAGTCTATCTCATATATTAGTTTCACCTTTTAAGTTGCATTACTGAAATAAATGAACTTTTGCACAATATTCTAATTTTTTGAGTTTCACCTGTACATTAAAACAGTTGCTCTCTCCTGAGAGCCTTATGGAGCATGGCTAGTGACATGTCTTCCACCCACAGATTATTTAGCATTCGGTATTGTACTAAAAGCTTCATATATCAAGGACTGTAAGATTTAGATGTTGCCTAACCGGTGTGCTAGCTTGTCTATTGGAAACTGCCTAACACAGTTTTATCATTTTTTTCTTCTATATCAAGCGAAAACCTGCTTTCAGTAATGGAGACATCAAGTTAGTTTGGTCAAGAGGCATGATTTCTTGTGTTCAACAATTGATGCAATTCAGTGTAAGCAAAATTATGTCAAGAGCATAAAAAACAACAGCAGTTGAACAGTTTATTGCTATGTTGCATTGGGGACAGGTCATGGTGGGACAAGGGAGGAGGAGGAGAGGCAATGTCATAACCATTTTGGAAATTAAATAGAAAGGAAAGGACATTTCTTGTGCACTTTTCTTTTTATGGATTGCTGTGCATGGGATGATTAATAGCTTCCTAAAAGAATGGATGTGGTGGCTCAGTGGCGAAGATGCTGAGCTTGTTGATAGAAAGGTCGGCAGTTCAATGGTTTGAATCCCTAGCACCGCATAATGGAGTGAGCTCCCATTACTTGTCCCAGCTTCTGCCAACCTAGCAGTTCGAAAGCATGTAAAAATCCAAGTAAAAAAATAGGGACCACTTTGGTGGGAAGATAACAGCGTTCTGTGCACCTTTGGTGTTTAGTCATGCTGGCCACATGATCACAGAGACGTCTTTGGACAGCGCTGTCTCTTCAGCTTTGTAACAGAGGTGAGCGCCGCTCCCTAGAGCCGGAAACAACTAGCATGTATGTGCGAGGGGAACCTTTATCTTTAAAAGAATGGAGTTCAGAGCAAAACTGTCTCCAAAATAATAAAATAAAATAAAATAAAGGGGGATGGAGACACCCACCTGTCATTTTTTTATCCCATCTGTAGCATCATCAATGTTCTCTCCTAGCTAACTCTTTTGCTTGACTTGATGCAATTGAAAAATATGTTTCTTCATGAAAATACATTTTATAAGTGTTGGACTGAACTTGCTGTAAATAGATCCATTTCAGGTATGTTGACTCCTGCTGGACTCCCCTTTTCATCAAGAGGGAAATATGATATATTTGTTCTTTCTCAGAGTTTGCTTTGATTCACACATCTCTTCACAGATAATGATAAGTAGAAAGTGGGAGGAAGTATAAGTTATTACTTTGCTGCTGTCCCTGGTGCATGGAAGATTAAGGGAAGCTGCCTGCTCATTGGCAATTCCTTCTCATCTAGGATGGCCCAAGACTGACACAATCACAATAATCAGAGAAAAGTAGATGCATTTGGTAACAACTATGCTGTTTTCATTGGCTCCTCCTTATATCACCTAATGTTCCTAGGTTTGCAGTGACATCAGATGGGATAGGGTCTGGGGATCATTAACATTTTTTTACCTCCAGATATTGAACTGTAACTCATACTGTTCCTTATGAGGAAAGATGGAATTTGACTGTTCAGAAGACCATTCATTATTCAACATTAGATGTATGTAAGGCTTTACAAGTCTCACAAAGCCAGTGTAACTGTCTTTTACCTCATGCAAAACACATGTTGATTCTAGCACAGGTAATTTGTTTCAATCTTGCCTTTTTCAGTTGCTACTCCTTGAGTAATGTGTTCTTGGCTCTGAATTATGACCTTTCTTTTGGAGAAGACATCATTTAAGGGCTGAAGTGACAACAGCTAACAACTATTCGTTTGCTCTTGGAGCCTAATTATTTTAAAGGAATTTGCTAAACTAACCCACATAAGTTAACAACAATTTTCTGTCTGGGGGCTATACCAGAAATTTTGGTGGGGTGATAAAAGACTTCAGTTGGTAGGTAGTGAATTTGAATTGGGTAATACTGCATTTTACAGGTAGATTAGATTGAGATCTTCTATTGTTTCTTCCTCCTTAGGTGTTCTCCTCTTCTTCCTTGTAATGTAAAATATGCTAGTGTAATTGACTTTTGGTAACTGCATCCCCAAAATTTCACAGGCAAAGAGAGTTTTGGTGCCACAGACAGGATTTCTGTGTATCAGTGTAACTCCGGTGTTATGTGTTGCCTATCTCTGATTTTAGACTGAATATCAGAGCATGTTCAACAGGTCTTGTAGATATTCACTATCCATTATATTTTGATCAATTTTGCAAATGCACTGAGTATACTAACATTATAATCAGTTCTTTAATTACTACTCCACCAGCAAGAGAATGTATTTTTAATGCAATGCTGCTGGGCTTAGCAGATCCAAACTTCAACATGATATAATCTGATTACAACAGAGCTGCCAGGGTTGTGGGACAAAAGATCAATCACCAAGAATTCTGGATCCCAGAGAAGAAAGGCAGTAAATAGCCAGACTAGTTACTTGTAGGAGTCCATTCATATAATATTGTTATTTACAAATCAGCTCCAGTAGACACTGTCTTGTGTCCAGTAATAACCCCCTTATATTACTGTAATTTTTAAAAATATTTTGAAAGCTGAAATTGTTGATGGGAATACAGCATCCACATCAGGAGATTATTTGCAACATGCTGTTGGGATGTTAACAAGGCAGCTGAGATCACCCAGAATTGGCAGGGGTTGAACTCTGCTTAAATTAAGCTGAAGAGATATTATTGAATCTCACTCTTCACTTCTCTCTGGGTTTAGCATCATCAAATAAAAGTGATTCTACACTGAGCAAAAAAGGAAGGTAATAATATATAATGGAATCAAGTGTATCTGGCATTCATTTGTCTTCCTCTCTTTGTTTCCACATACCCACAAACACCCTTGTTTCTGTTCACAAAGTATTCTTTCGCTGCTTTGAGTGGAAAAAATGGTTGTATGATAGAAAACCTGGCTATATCTGAATCTCCTAGTTTGGGAGTACTTTAGCAGGAGAGTACCAAGGAGGAAAAATATTCTTCCTGTTTATCTATGAGCAGCAAAAATTCACCTGGATATCCTTAAGCATAACCCTTCTCTCAGCCTGTTCTTGAAGGAAAGAACTACATTGCTATAACTGGTTTACGGGATACAATTGCTCAGAAATTTTCTTTCAGGCCAACCATTCTCTTCAGGCTCAAGGTTTTAAAGTGTAAATGAGATTGAAAGTTTAAAGTTGTGGTTCTGAAGTGGGGAAGACAAGATAATTGACAATTAAACAAGGGAACCCTTGCTACAACCTGTTAAGTTTGCATGAAGAGTCAGACACGAAGAGATTCAGTGAAGAGTTTATTAAGTGACTACAGCTCGAATGGACCCAACTTGGCTGGGCTACGGCTGCTTCTTATAGCACTATTTAAACCAATCCCATTTGACATTTTACAAGAACAGTTCAAATAAACCAACAACATTTAAACCTACATACATAACACCCCTCCCCACTAGGTTCAGTCCATACCAAACCCCAACCTATCTAATGTATTCTTTTAAATAGGTGGGGCTCTTGCGTGTACGTTGAGACCTTCGTGGTTCAGAAGTTTTTACATTCTCACCCAGTGAGAGAGGAAATGTGTCTGCTGACATTTCCCCATTGGGACTCCCTGTGAAAGGAGACCCTGTTAGACTGTTAGAATCTGGTCTCTCCTCCCAACCCATCTCCATCCCAATATCAGCTCCCAACTCAGGTAGTGATGTACAATCTTCCACTTCTAAGGATGGATTTTGGCATTGTGACAGGTTTTGGGGTGGTTCCTGTCGTAGTGGCTCGTTACACATGGGGTTGATTCTTGCTTGCTGATTTTCCTCCTCTTCCTCCCCTTCCCCCTTAGAATTGACATCAGGTGAGGGAACTAGAGAGAGACAAGGGCAATGTTCCTGAGAGAACCTGGATCTAAGTTGATCAATGTGCCTGCTCCAGAGGAGTCCATCCTCTGTTTGTACCCTGTAAGAACGAGGGCCTGTGATCTGAGTTATCTCAGCAGGAATCCACAAAGGTTCACCTATGAGGTTCTTAGCATAAAGAGAATCACCCACACTGAATGTACGAACTTTGGAAGTGGAATCCAGTGGTGCGTTGGGTGCATAAGTGGGATGAAGGCGGTCAAGGGAAGACCTAAGTTTCCTACCCATCAACAACTCTGCTGGGGATAAGTTATTAGATGGGCTAGGAGTGATGTGCTGAACACTAAGTAGTTTTTCAACCTTCTCAGTGATGTCCCCAGGACCCAGTTGCTGAAGCTTCTCTTGGTAAAACGTACCATGCATTCAGCCTGGCCGTTAGCCGAAGGGTGCCCAGGGGCAGTAAGGGCATGTCTGATACCTTGTTGTGCTAGATAGGATTCAAAGAGGTTAGATGTAAATTGAGGGCCATTGTCAGAGACAAGAACATCAGGTAACCCGTGGGTTACAAACAGTTTTCTGAGCTGCTTGATGACAGCATCAGTTGTGGTGGATGTCATGGGAAACACCTCTAGCCATTTGGAATATGCATCTACTATAATAAGAAAGGTGTGCCCTCTAGTAGGACCTGTGAAATCAATGTGAATCCTAGACCATGGGCCCCTAGGACATTCCCATTCCTGTGTGGGGGCATGAGATGGTGCAGCCCTGACTACCTGACAGTTGGGACAAGATGCAACCCAGTTTTCAACCATTTTGTCAATACCTGGCCACCATACATAACTCCTGGCCAATCCCTTCATCCTTACAATACCAGGATGACCCTCATGTAACATTTCCAAAAACTCTCTTTGCAGTTTTGCAGGAATAACCACCCTGTTACCCCACAAAATACATCCTCTTAATACAGATAATTCAGTTTGCCTGGACTTAAAAGGTTGAGCCAGGTGAGGTAGATCTTGAAGAGGCCAACCTTTCTTAATCCAGCCTATAACAGGAGCCAACACAGTGTCTTTGGCAGTCTCTCTGGCAATTTCAGCAGCATGCACTGGAAGCTTGGCAACAGTTTCTAGGAAAAGGTGTGTTTCAGGTTCAAAGTCCTCCTTGTGGCAAGGTAGTGGGCAACGACTCAGTGCATCAGCATGTCCAATGTCCTTGCCAGGCCTGTGAATCAGTTTGTATGAATAAGCTGCAAGAAATTCAGTCCACCTCAGCATTCTTGGTGACAGGATAGTAGGTGTAGGCTTGTCTCCTGCCACAATGCCTAACAAAGGTTTGTGATCTGTAACAATGGTAAATGTTCTGCCATACAGATATTCATGAAATTTCTTAACAGCTGCAACAACTGCCAATGCCTCTTTATCCAATTGGCTGTAATTCCTCTCTGCTTTGGTCAAAGTGCGAGTAAAATGCAATAGGGGCTCTCTCCCACTAGGAAGCCTGTGGCTCAAACCCCCCCCACTCCAAAGGGGATGCATCACAAGTCAGTACAACAGGCAAATTCTCAGAGAACTGTATCAGTACAGCATCAGACGTGATTAGTCTCTTAATACTGTTAAATGCTGATTGTTCCTTCCTCCCCAGACCCAGACTTCTTATCCAGTAATCTGTGCAAAGGTTCAGCAATGGTTGCCTTTTGAGGTAGGAACATGTGATAAAAGTTAATAAGTCCAAGGAAAGCTTGCAAATCTGTTTTGCATTTAGGTTTAGGGGCTTCTTTGATTGCTTGAACCTTGGCATCTGTAGGGTGCTTGTCAATCATGTAGCCCAGGAACTCAACCCTGTCAGTCTTAAGTGTGCATTTTTCTTCCTTGACTTTTAACCCCGCTTTCCTGAATCTGGTAAGGACTTCTCTGAGTCTTTCTTGTAGCTGAGTGTCATTTTCAGCAGAGATTAACACATCATCAAAGTAAGGCACTACCCCTGGCAGTCCTTGGAGCATCCTTTCCATAAGGCTTTGAAAGATGCCTGGTGCCACGCTTACTCCAAATTGTAACCTTTTACATTTGAAGGCACCTCTATGAGTCACAATGGTTTGGGCCTCTGCAGTGGCATCATCAACTGTTAGTTGTTGATATGCCTGGGCCAGATCCAATTTGGCAAAGACTGTACCCCTGCCAAGTGAATGTAACAGATGATGCACAACTGGAACTGGATATGCGCTCTGCTGCAGCAGAGTCCCCTTATAGTCTCCACAAATTCTTACTGACCCATCAGCCTTGACTGGTGTGACTATGGGTGTCTCCCATCTGGAGTGGTCAGTGGGCTCTAAAACCCCTTGAGCAATTAACTTGTCTAATTGTGCATCAATTTTTTCCTTTAAAGCAAATGGAACCCTCCTGGGCTTTAAACGAATTGGGGCACCTTGGGATCTAGGTTGAAAGTGATAGGGGTCCCCATATACTTGCCCAATCCTTCACTGAAGACCTCTGGAAACTCAGACTTCAAGGCCTCCTCCCATTCAGAGTTGCTCACGTGATTGATGCCAGTCACCTCGATGCCTATGGCTTGAACCACTCAAGTCCCAGCAAGCTTGGGCGATCCTTGTCCACGATGGTCAGGGGCAAACGTTTGGTGTGGCCTTTAAACTTCACGTTGAAATCTCTTGTTCCAACTACTGGAATCTTGTTCCTTGGTAGTCTTTAAGAGTCAGTGCTTGCTTCTGGAAATGTTTCTTCTGAATGTTGGGAAGTAGCCTGTGAATAGTGTCCCATGACACCATAGATAAATAGGAGCCTGAGTCCACTTCCATTTGGCAAGGCCTTCCTTCAATGAATACCTTCACATGTACTTTTCTGCTTCTCAAGGGTGAAGAATGACCAATGGTAATTGTTTGATGAGTTTCATTCTTTCCATTTGCTTCTGAGTTGCCCCATCCTTTCAATGAAGTTGTTGGGCTTAAATTCCTTCTCAGGAATTTCTTCCTACTAGGTGGAGTTCTGGATGATTTGCAGACTCTTGCTAGGTGACCCTTTTCTACAACGTAGGCAGATGGTGTCTAAAAACTTGCATTCAGTGCCCCCCACAGCCTCTGCAATAAAATTCTTGCCTCTTTTTCCAGGGTCCTTCCTTTTCTTCTCCATTCTGAGTCTATAAATTCCTTCCTCCACCTCACTGCAATCTGAATCAGAGTCTATTTGCTCGCAATGGGTTGTTGTGGATTTTTCCACATCAGAATGGCTTGAGCCCTTGTTAATCTTTTTCATGTGCTGAGGACTTGGTGGCTTCCGCTGAAACAGCTTCCTCTATGGCCTCCTTAAACGTGATCTTAGGTTTCATTAGTAGTTTGCTCTGTAAGACCTTATCTTTGAGGCCTAGAACAAACCGATCACACATGGCCTCTTCTCAGTTGGTAAAGTCACAAGCACCCCCAATGTCCCTTAAACTTGCCACGAAGTCATTAACATTTTCGCTTTCCCCTTGATCCCGACGGTAAAACTCGTGTCTCTTAATGAGGCACGATACTTGTGGGGCATAATGGACTCTTAAAAGCTTTTCCAAATCAGGCCATTCCATTACCTTCAAGTCTGCAGCTCCCGCCAACGCTTCGCCATCTTGAAGACTGCGGACCGCAGTGCATGAGAAATACCGCCCTCTTCCTCTTCTCGGGGATATCGGCGAGATCGTTTCCTTCCAAGTACATCTGGAAGCAATCCGCATACGATTCCCAGTCTTCCGCCGCCGGATCGAACGGGGCTGGGTGGGTGTTCAGCGCAGCCATGTCGCTCTTCTGCTTGTCTTCGCGTCGTCTCTTCTTCAGGGCAATCCCACCTTCGTCGCCAGTGTTAAGTTTGCATGAAGAGTCAGACGCGAAGAGATTCAGTGAAGAGTTTATTAAGTGACTACAGCTCGAATGGACCCAACTTGGCTGGGCTACGGCTGCTTCTTATAGCCAGCAGCCGTGCCAGCCAATGGGAGTGCAGGGTTTTTCCTGCACTATTTAAACCAATCCCATTTGACATTTTACAAGAACAGTTCAAATAAACCAATAACATTTAAACCTACATACATAACACAACCTATAGCCGTGATGGCAAACCTATGGCACACGTGCCGGAAGTGGCACACAGAGCCATCTTCATCAGCATGCAAGCCGTCACCCCAGAGCAGGTCCACTGCACAGGCATGCACACCACCCTCCCGCAAGCTGATCATCAGGTAGCTGCCATGTATGTGTGGGGGGCAGGGGATGCACAGATGCGTGCGCATGCACAGAAATGTGCACGCACTTTTGGCACACGAGGATGGAAAGGTTAGCCATCACTGACCTACAATACATTCATTCCAACATCCAACTATTCTGAGTGGTTCTGTAACATTTTTTTATTACTCATCCAAGTACATCAGGGGTGTCAAACTCAAGGTCCGTGGTGCCTCTGGTGGCTAAAACGGGCTGTGTGCAGCTCCCACGTGCCTCATTTTCACCCTCCATGGCCTCCTGTGGCACTCTGCTGGCTGAAACCAGGCTGAAAACCAGGCTGAAAATGGGCTGAAAAACAGGTCCAAAACATGAAAAGCAGGCCAAAACCAACCAAAAAAATTAAAAAGAGTGCTGCAGGAGGCCATGGAGGGTGAAACCCTCCGTGTCCCATTTTGGCCATTAGGATGCTGCAGGAGGCATCCGTCCCACACCTCGGAAGGATGGAAGGCTGAGTCAACCTTGAGCTGGTGAGACCCAAACTGCCAAACTGCTGGCAGCTGATGATTAGCAGAAGTAGCCTGAAGTACTGCATTATAACACTGCATGACCGTGGCTCACAAACAAACAAATAACCTGAAAGCTATTGTACCCTTTACTGCCTGTCAGAGCAAAGACCACAGTAGTCAAATTTCAGTTTATAGTTGGCATAGCCATGAGCACTTCCTTTTTCCTTTTAAAAACCCATCAACTTTGTAATATACCAGAATATCAAGGCAGAAAAGTTTGCCAGCATATAATTTCCCACTTATTTTCTGGGTGGAAGGTTGCAGTTGGTTACTGTATTTCAATTACATGAAATAATTTTCATATGGAGAAGTTTTGAATATATAATACCCACCATAATGACACACAACTGTGTCTGCATATTGAACTCAGTTGGACCAGTCTATGCAGTGTATAATGTACATTGGAAATATATGGCTGTGCAGATCTTTGATGAGCCTTTTTGATGAGTATTTGAGGGAAAATTCTTTTCTATGCTGCTTTTGTGTATTCAGTTTCTCAGATATTCTCAAACCCCCAAACCACAGCACATGTCTAAGGAGGCAATATTCATGATGTCTTGTTAATCAGGTTTCATGCCAGAAAAAAGGTGTTAAAATACAAAATATTCCAGCTAAATAAATTGGACTTCCCACTTATTCAAGTTTGTCTCTGAAAGTTATTTGAACATATTCTGTGAAGTTCCTTAAATAAATGAAGTTATTAAATGACTAATAACTTCTTAAGACATTAAGACTGAAATATTCATCTGTTTCTCATTTGTCATGGTTGGAAATGCACCTCTCTCTTCCTCTGACTTGGATAATTCTCTTGTATTCTGCTTCCAGTCACCTTGGTCACCTCTGTTTTGGATTACTGTAAACTGTTCTACAATAAGCCTTAGGAGCTACAATTGGTACAGAATGCAGCAGCTCAAATTGTTATGGGTTCATGACAGTTTACATGCATAACACCTCTATTTCAAGGGCTGCCTATAATAAAATAAAACATAAAATCAAATAAAAACCAGCATTGGTTTGCAGGTGCTGGTTGTCATTTTTAAATTGATACATAGTCTAGGATCTGAGTAACTATTCTCTTCTCTACTTCAGCACATCCCCTGAGATCAAAATTTCCTAAACTCTGCCATGTTTTTAGAAGGACACCGGGGGTGAGGGGTAGAGGGCTTTTTGTGAGATGATTGGGATCATTATACCTTTGAAAAAAAGTAATGTTGTTTTGGTGCCACATTTAGTGGTTTATTATTGGTTCATACTGTTATTTTATTCTTTAATCTTTTTACTGCATCTGATGTTATAACCCTCTCAGTGTTGCTTTCAAATGGAGAATCACAGGAGCCTCATTAAGTAAAAGAAAGAACTGCTATTCCTTGGTAAGGTGAATGAGATGAAGCTCTTGCTGAGTTGAATATTAGCCACTTTATACAGTTCTAATTTGTAAGGGAAAAGGGCAGCATCTAAAGACAGTAGAATGAGCTACATTCAGCATCTAAAGATGGTAGAATGAGCTACATTACATAAAATGGTCCTCACAAGGGGAGGGGAGCAAAATATAGGTGAAGCTAGAAGCCTTCATTTTGTTAGTGAAGAGGGAAAAAGCAAATCTGAGGAATCATTACAGATATATCAAATCACTGTCCTATGCTCTATTATATTCTTCTGCATGTATAGATGCTACTCTGTTGGTGTATGTATTTTGACAGCCAGAATATTCTATTACACAGGATTATGTCTAGACTAGGGTAGGTTTGAAGATATATTAAAACTTAATTTCACATATTTCAGTTTGGTGCATTTCAGAACCAATATAAAAAGCCATTTTTTAATTTGACGTATTCAACATTAGGAAACACTTCATATCTATATGTAGCAGCAAAATATGTCTGTTTGTTTATGATGGAAAGACTTACTTCAGATAAGCTAAGATTTCATGAAAAGCCAAATTAGGATAATGGCAATCTGTTTCACTGCAGATGGCTATACCTGGCTAAACTTGAAAAATTAAGTGGGTTAAACCTAGCAAGTACTTCAGAAAATCCAAGTTGTAGACTAGAGTGGAAAGTCAAAAACATTCTGAAAGAAGATAATGGCAAATCCTTCTATATATTGTTGCTAAGAAAACTGCACAAATTTAGATAAACGATAGTCAAAAACATCACTGATTTTTGAATTTAAACCTGTTTAATTCTTACAGAAGTTCTCTTCTCCATTCAGATTTGTTGCATCTCTAGCCAATCCAGTGTTAAATCATAGCAATCTGATAAATCGAAACACCAAAATGTCATTTCATGTCCATTTTGTCACAGACAATGTGTTTTACAATCACTAAAAGTAAAACTTTGCTGGAAAATAGGCCTAACTGAAACTGATCCCAAAAGAAATTTATTTAGAACAATTTCTGCCAAAATAGCTGCTAATTTAAATGACCCTGTTAGATCGAATGATGGACAAAACATAGCTTTTAACTGGAATTGTGACCAGCCCAATTTATCTCATAGTTGAACAAAGTCATAGCCTGGGTAGCCTGCAAATTGTCCACATTTACTTAGGTGATGTATTTCAATCTTCAAATCTATCACCAAGGCTCCCTTTCTTTTCTAGAAATGAAGTCTGTGCAAACAGTTGGTATCTCCACAGCAAGCAAGCTCCAGAGTTTCTTTAACAAGATTGAAAGAAGATAAATAAAGGAAAAGAATAGCAAAAGCAAGATTGGATTGCTTTCCTTATTTAGAATTCAGTTTATTTTCCAGTTTCTAAAATACAAGATTTTCTCAGCTACTTACCCATGGCTGTTATGTATAGTGAGAAGAAGACTGTTCTCCTAACTGGACATTAATGACCAAATATCCAGGTAATTAGGATGTGAATCTTTCTATCCTTACAGTGGGTGGTTGACACTTTATTAAGATATTACACTCAGATAGTGTGTGACATGTGCAAGTTGGTGGTTGCCAATATCATTTGCTAACAGGGTCTTGTATTTTTGAACACTTTAGTTTTGTCTTTGTACTTTTCAGGAGCAAAACGTTTCAGTGTATGTGTGTGTGTGTGGGGAGAGATTGGTGGAAGTTGTCTAAGATAGCTGTATTGAGACCTCTACCTGAACTCCACATAGAATTTGTTGTAGCACTAGAAATTAGAAAGGCAAATCTCAGACAAGTTTACCTCTCCACCTCACCCAACCAAGTTCTTGCAATGCAAGCCACGTCTGTAGAGTACTTTCATTCTCTACAGACTGTAGATGGATGTAGTCCTATTCATTAGATACCCTACATTATCAAGCAACAATCTGAGATCAACACATCTTTAATTCAGCTCTTCAAACTCACGTCATCACGGTGGTATCATGTGACATATTGGAACTTTTTCCCCTTTACTAAACTGGGCATGGGCATGGCCGGCACATGACGATCTGGCCACGGGCCAGGGGTTTGACAGCCCTGCTTTAAACCATTGATAGATTTGATTCTGTTGGATCCCTTCTACTGGAACTGCCTGTCTGGTAGTAGTTTCTTAACTAAAAGACTGGAAAGGTAAAGATTTCCCTGTCCGGTGGTATGTGACTCTAGGGATGGCACTCATCTGTTTCTTAGTCAAGAGAGCCAGCGTTGTTTGAAGACACTTCCATGGTTATATGGCCAGCATGACTACACACCAATGTACATGGAACGCTGTTATGTTCTCACTGTGGTACCTATTAATCTACTCACATTTGCATGTTGGTAGACAGGAGCTGGAGCAAAGATAGGAGCTGACCCTGTTGCACTGCACTCATGTCTCAAGCCTGGGCTGTCAGCTTTCCACCTGATAAGCTCAGCATCTTAAACTGCAAAAACCAAATTGTCTATGAAATTTGATCCTGTCTTAAAGAATTGGCTTTCCAGGTATTGCTGATGTCCTTATTTTCTAAGTCACTGTTGGCATAGCTATTCATTTGAAAGCTGTTCCATTGGAAGGATAATACTCTGGATTATGCAACAATTGAAAACATTTCTCAAAAATGTAATTGGGATAATGCTGCTTCTATAAATCCTGGGCCAAGTTCAGAGAGGAACTGTGGCAAAATGCCATGCTCTATGTCTTCTAACCTCATCATGTTGGCTTGTTTATTCAGCAATTCCACTGGCTTAATAGGGCCTTGAATGTTTGAAAATAATTTGGAGAAGTGCTTTGGACCTCATCTAAGTGCAGTGCCATGAAAAAGAAATGCAACACCTTAAAGAAAAAATTTCTCAATACTTTATGTATTAAAAAATAGGATGAAAGCAGGGGTGAGATCCGGTGTAACTACCGGTTCGGTGAGTTTTTGTTTTGCGCGCGTGTGTATATCATTGTCAGCTAGCTGCCTGGACAGCTGAGCAGCACTGCATGGGTGAGCAGTTGAAAAGCACTTTTCCTGCTTTTTCAACTGCAGCTGTGTCGCAAAGCAGCTACAGTAGAAAAAGCAGGAAATAAAGTGTTATGTATGCAGAGTTTAAAATGATTGGTTGTTGTTGTAAAGTGTTTGAAATCATTGGTTGTAAAAGTGCGGGAAAACCCTGCACTCTGATTGGCTGGCAGCTGCGGCAGCCGGCTATAAGTAGCCGCTGCAGCTGAGCCATTCGGGTCCGTTCTGAGCTGAAGTCACAATAAACAAGAGCTGAAGCACTCCGTGTCTCGTCTCTCCATGCAAACTTAACATAAAGGTCAGGTAAGAGCCCGGGTGGGTGGGTGGGCCAAAAGAGCAGCAGACTTAGAACCGGTTCTATGTATGTTCTCTGTTTGCTGCTCCTCAGAGCAACCAGTTCTACAGAGGTGGACAGAACCGGTAGAATCCCATTCCTGGATGAAAGGATCAAGCCAGCAATATTATTTGAGGGAGAAATTAGAGGAAATGTTGATAGAGGCAGGAATGTTCTCCTTCTTTTCAAAAGAAAACAAGTGCAAACTGAGTTCTGGGGTTTTAGTTGAAGTGGAAAACTCAAGACTAAAAGATATTAGACTCCATCTCTTTCAAAGCTGAACATTTGGGATTGTTATCCACAATTCAATAAATCAAGAAAGATATTCCCTCCACTCTCCTCTGCATATCTGCACACAAACAAAGTTTTGGTTAAAAAGACCTTCCCAAATATTTTTAATGTTCTGGAAAACTGGAACTGCTTAATGGGGAAAGTGAATTAAATGGGAACAAAATGGTTTCACAGTTCCCAAATTGATATTCAAGGCAAGATGCAATTATTCCTCTAATTTTGCCCTCTTCTGAAATTGATTGCTGCAGTTCATTGCTTAATAAACAAATACAAGAACATTGCAGTCTAGAGTGCTGCAGCAAGTCTACAGCACTTTACTCGAGGTTCCCTGCTGATGTTGTCCTGGGTTCCCAGGAACGAGTCTCAGCCCTCGCCGAGACAATTTAGGGGGTCCTCGCAAGGACGAAAGAAGCCAAATAAGAGACACCACACAAGAAGTTTCTAAAGATGAGAAAGCACGAAGTGCCTGGGGTGATGTTGTGTCCCCGAACAGATCGCAACAGTCTCTTTTATTAAGCAGATTTAGCAGGGAGGGGTAACTACAGCAAAGGGGGAGCAGTGTGTGGAAAGTTACCAAACAGCGTGAATCTGAGCATGCGTATCAACAAAATACCACCTGGTTTACAGGAAATCACAAATTCCAACGGAATAGAAACCTAAGCTCAAAACTTAATTAGAGGAGGAAGGCAATTGGGTACTATAACTCAAGTCTGTTAGACACTAGGTATTTTGCACTTCTGAAAGGAATGCGATGGGAGTAATACACATCAATTGTGCCAGGCTCTTGTTATCTTGTAGCTCTTAACAAGGGTGATGTCACATTCTTTAGCTGTGAGGCCTGGAAAAACATAAGGTACCATATAACACCATTTGGCTGTGAGGCCTAGGAGAACATGAACCAAGGATATATCCATATCTCCTCTGTTTTTATTTTTTTAAGATGGTTAATAACCTTCTAAAGCTAAGACATCCCAGGGAATCCCCTCCGGGAGATCCCGAGAGCCAATGCAGCTTTCCAAAGGAAAAGTTTCTGATTCAGAGTCTTCATCAGACTCAGAGGCTAATTCTAAAAGAGGTTGTTTGAATTCATTTTCAACAGTGTGCTTTAGCAAGAGGACATCATCACTAATACCATTTAGTCGGTGTTTCAAGAAAGCTAGAACTCTCCCCATGACACATGGGCCAATTGTACATGCAAGGAGCAACAAAATCAGAGGACCGGCTAGGGCCGAGAGGAGGGTGGTCAACCAGGGAGAGAAGTTGAACATTTCCTGGTACCAAGTGTGGGATTGGGAACGCTCTCTTTCTCTATCTTTTAATCGGGTATTTAATTCAGCCATAGAGTCAAGCACAATGCCCGAGCTGTCGGTGTAAAAACAACATTCCTCTTTCAAGGCGACACACAGACCGCCCTGTTTAAGGAATAGCAAGTCCAAGCCCCTTCTATTTTGCAGGACTACTTCGGAAAGAGAGGTGAGGGATTTTTGGAGGGCAACCATAGATTGCTCAATGCGTTCGAGGTCATCATCTATTTCAGCACTGAGTTTGCGGATGTTTTGGTCAGCCACGATCATGCCTGCGATCCCTGTAGCCGCACCAGCGGCTCCTAGGCCCAGGAGAAGGGCCAGGGTCATGGTAGTAACCATTTCCCGTTTGGTTCGTGGAAAGTACTGGAGTGTTTCCATGCGAGAAAGGAATACATTGTTGGAAAAAACAGACATTTTAGGGAGAAGATAAACCTGAATGCAAAAAGCTCTTTGTGTGTGTAAAATGTCACCACTGACACATGCAGTAGCACCTGTAGAGCAGGCCCAAATAGAGCCATTGGAAGGAATAAAGAACTGACCGTGTAAACGTTTGAAAAGGTTTGCAGTTGATAGAGTAGTGTACATAACAGCCCACCCTTCAGCGTTAAACCCTAGCCTTTCTTTTGGTAAATAGATAGTGCAGAAAATATAGGCATCTGAGGTGGCATTGATGCAAAAGTGAGAAAGGTTAGAGGGTACATACCCAAGGCAACAACCTTGACCTTCAATTGAGGATACCGTTATAGAAGAGTTAGACCACCTGCAAGCAGCATCTGAGGTACTATTGGCAAAAGGTAAGGCAGAACCTATGGCCTCATAAAAGGGGTTGAGAAGACAAACATAGCCAACACTTACTATCATTGTTAGGAAAAGCATGGGCTGCCACAAGGGCATCATGCAGAGGAGACCAAGGACACCAATGGGTTGTTTCTTTTAGTCAAGGGCTTTAAAAGGGCGAGTTGACTTGTTTGTTTGGGCCCACAGGTGGGGATGTTTCTAAGGACATGGATAGACGGATTATGAACATATTACCTGGATGACTGGATGTGGACTTATCGTTCATCCTTCCCCCATTTTTACCATTAAACCATTCAGTAATTGGAAGATTTCTTCCGTGAGATGTAAAAGTAACAGTCATAGGGTTAAAGCGAGCGCAGCAGGCCCAATTGGAGCAGGAATGCCAAGGCAAATTGTTATCAGGGCCTAGTACAGCTTTGATATAGTCAGTAGTATAGGGAGCAGTCCACCAAATTTTTCCAGTTGACACACATTGCCAGGACTTGCAATACCAATCAGAGATGGTTCCACATTCATCTAGGTGGGAGAGATCAGTAAGATGTCCTGGGCAAATATACAGGCCTGGACCAATGCTCCAGACATCCCGAGGGAAGGTTCACATTTTGTTTTATGTTTAAATCCATGGGCCGACCAGCATTTCAGCAAAGTCAAAGGAAAGTGTAGGAAACCAAGGCCACAGAGTTCGATTAGAGATGGAATGAAGGATGCTTCCTTGGAAGTCAAAAATAGTCCAAGTATAATTAGCGGGACGATGCAGGTTCTGCTGTATGCTGGAATAGGGCGCCGCAAGCGGAGAGCTGCAGGGGTAGAAACATGGGAAAAGGCAAGAGAGAAGGAAACTTTCATATCAAAAGATCTTTTTGCTTTGGGAAAAACAGGGAGCATGCATAAGAGCCGTAGTCTTCAGATGAAATGTTAAAATTAACAGAGAAGTGGAACAGGGAGAGGATATAATGTAAGTATTGTTAGAGGGATGGATAGGATATCCATTCTTTAGCCAAGTCCACTGAGCTGGATGCAGGAAGGGATGGCGTTGTCTGCAAACAAGTTCCACGACCCCCAAGAGGGTTTGCACTCTACAATGAGGAACTCTTATATAAGCACTTAAACGTTCAAGGAAAGTACATTTAGGAAGAGAGGAAGAGGCATTAGAGACAGAAGAGGCAAGAGAGATCAGGGATAGGATCAGGAGGATCTTCATCTTTCTTTTTGGTTGATCGAGAAGACAGGGCGGACACAGCGAGCTGGAACCCACAAAACTCGATCAGGCAATTGAACTGCTGCGTAGCCTCTTCCCCAAGTGATCAGTTGAGCTGGACCTTTCCAAGCTGGATCTGGAAGATGCCTGTAATAAACCAGAGGACGAGAAGAGGGGAGGGAGGAGTGGAGAAATGTCTCGAGGCAGCAGTGGAGGCAGGAGATCCAGTGAGGTTAAGAAAATTCAATGAATACAAGCTAACATTTAATACATTTTGCAACGCCGGGAGTGTCGGGGGGCTGATGCCTTTTGACCCCAAGTGTCTGTCCAAGGCCCGTTTAAGAGTCAAATTTGCCCTCTCTATAATGGCCTGGCCTTGGCTATTGAAAGGAATGCCGAATTTATGGATTAATGACCAGCGATGGCAAAATTGTGCAAAGGCAGAGCTCGTATAAGCTGGTCCATTGTCAGTTTTAGAGTTTTGGACATCCCAACGTTACGAAAGTCGAATACAATGATTAATAACTTGTTTTGCGGTTTCACCCTTTGCAAAGTTGCCATGATGAAACCTGAATACGTATCAATGGAAACATGAATGAATTTCCAAGGGGCAAAGGATGGATATTGAGTTACATCCATTTGCCATGTCTCACAAGCACTAGTACCCCTGGGGTTGACCCCTTGTGGGATAGCAGATGCCTGTAGACTGCATGTTGGACATTGCTGAATTATGGCAGAGGCTTCTTGATGGGTAATACCAAATTGCTTGACAAGAGCCTTTTGTTCTGATGAAAATAGTCATGGCTTTCTCCTGCTGTTAAGGTATACAGACAGGAGGACGGGTTGGTTTTACATGCCTCATCTGCCATATGATTTCCTTCTGATAAAAATCCAGGAAGATGTTGATGACTTCTAATATGTGCTACAAACAGTGGATGAGCACGGAGATGTAAAAATCCTGGAGCTGTAAAAAGTCTCATTAAAGGGACAGGGGTTGAGGGAGAAATGTAAGCATCATATATACAAGAGACCAGATGTGAAACATACAGACTATCTGTAATAATGTTAAGGGGCTGATTGGGAAATATTGAAAGAGCAAGATTGAAGGCAGACAATTCTGCTTGTTGGGCAGAAGACTGAGCTGAGGTAGTACGAGTCTGCCAATTGTCCTGTCCTTTAACCTGCCAGACACAGGCACCTATAGATTTTGAGCCATCTGTGAACACAGTGAGGGCATCTTTGATGGGAGAGGAACTTACAGGAGTTGAAAAAAGAATGGGAACAGTTTTTAAAATTTGTAATCGAGGATCAGGAGGAAGATGGCATGAGAGAATACCATTCCAATCCTCCAAAGCATTTTGCAATGCATCTGATGTTTGAAACAAGGATTCCCATTGACTTAATTTAAAAGGCACATACAGAGTACTGAATTCTATACCCATAAGAGCCTTTGTACGTCTCCTCCCTTTTTCCAAGAGAAGAGCTATTTGTAAGGCTTTAGTGGTGATTGAAGCCTTAGGAGTGTGTGCCAAATGTATCCATTCTAAAATGTGCATTTTCTTTCCATCAGTTAATTGAAAAATGACAGCAGTCAAAAGAGAAGGAGTAGGTAGGATAGCAAACAAAAGAGGCTCATTAGGCAAAGCTCTGTCGACCCATCTCTGGGTGAGAGCAGTATTTACTAAAGACAAAGCAGTCTTTTGATCTTGTGTTAAGACAACAGTGTCTGAAGGATGTTTAAGACCTACTAGAGCAGAAAAAGAGGAGATAGAACATGAGTTGAAACTGAGATAAGGTCTGGCCCAATTAAGGGTTCCCAGATACTGTTGGAGTTGAACAAGTGTGGTTTTGTCTGGGAGATGTAATGTAGGGAGAACAGGCGTGGCAGCAGATGCCATGAGCTTATGACCCAAATACTGCATAGGATACTGGGTTTGGACTTTTCAGGAGCAACATGAAGACCAGATCGAGCCAAAATAGTATACAGAAAAGTAAGAGTTTGAGAAACAGTGCCTTTTGGACCATCTGCTGCAATTAAAATATCATCCATGTAATGGTAAACCAAGAAGGTAGGATATGCATCACGATAAGGCTGTAGGGCCTTATCAACATAATATTGGCACATTGTGGGAGAATTTATCATGCCTTGAGGAAGGGCCTTCCATTGATATCTAGTAGTAGGCCTTGAATTGTTAAGTTGAGGAATGGTGAATGCAAAAAGAATTCTGTCAGCAGGAGCCAAAGGAATAGAAAAGAAACAATCCTTCAAATCTATTACTACCAAGTCATAATTGTGAGGAATTAAGTTTGGATTGGGGAGACCACATTGTAAAGGTCCCATAGGCTGAATTATGGCATTAATTTTTCTCAAATCCTGCAGAAGGCGGTATTTCCCATTTTTCTTTTGATTACAAAGACAGGAGTATTATAAGGGCTAGTTGAAAATTCAAGATGTCCCTCTTGCAGTTGTTGAGCCACTAAATCCTGCAGGACTATAACCTTTTCCTGTGACATGGGCCATTGATCCACCCACACAGGGATAGGAGATTTCAAAACAAGAGATAAGGGAGAGAAGACATAGTATGAATTCAAGGGATAGTTAGAGTAGCATGAAGTTGAGACAAGAGATCCCGTCCCCACAAATTAGTATGCAAGGGCAGGATGAAAGGTCGAAGGAGAGCAGTGATAGAGGAGTGGGGGGTAGAAGCAGACAACCAAGGTGCTAACCTTAGCAGCCTGAGAGCACACCTTGAACAGTAGAAGCGTCAGAGAGAGGCCAGGAGGGGGGCCATTCAGCTGTGCGAATCACTGAAACATCCGCGCCCGTGTCAATAAGACCTGAGAAGGTGCGGCCGTTGAGAAGAATGGAAATTATTGGCTTGGCGTTTTGCACAGGCTGTTGGAGAGCAAAGAGAGAAGGATGATCAGGTGGAGGCAAGAGAATGAGAGTAGCAACAACAGTTTCAGCCCTTAGAGAAAAGCATCGATCACCGATCGCAGCCAGAGAAATGTTTTTTAAAGAGTCTGAATTATGCAGAAAAGGTGCAGCAATAACACCTTCAAGGGTAAGAGAAGAGTTGGGAAACAAAAGAACAGGAACGTCTGAAGGGAGTGGAGCAAGAAGAGAAACTTTTAAGGGCATGGTGAAGACAGAACCAGGGTCATCATAAACAAAATCTTCAGAAAGGTAAACAGGAAAAGCAAGAGATGGATTAGTGGAAACAGCTTGTAAATCAGCCTTTGAAGTGGGGCTAGCTGAACGCCCCTTAATTAGTTTCCCTGCTCAGTTTGAGAAGGACCCTGAGGGCAGTTGCTAGCCCAGTGAAAGCCTTTACGGCATCGTGGGCAAACAGTTCTTGGTTTTGCAGGAGTGGGTTGGGGGGGAGGACCCCGGGCGCGCCCGCGCGGAGCTCCTCCGCCGCCGGGAAAACGACATTGACTCTTGAAATGACCAGGCTTTCCACAATTAAAACAATTACCATGCTTAACAACAGGAAAAACTTGAGTATTAGAGGCAGGCATGGAAGAAGTTATAGCGGCTGCAAGAGCAGACATATTATGAGAAGTAGTTCCCACCACACGACAAGCCTGCAAAAACTCAGCAAGAGTAACACCTGGTTTCCCAGACAAGGGCTGAAGTACTTTCTTACAATCCTCATTAGCATGTTCAAAAGCCAATTTTATCAAAAGCTCCTGGCGAGCAGCCTGATTTTGAATTTGTCTTTCCAGTGCTGTTTGGAGCGGTTTATAAAGGTAGTATAAGGCTCAGAAGGTTCTTGAATAACTTTCAAAAAGGTTTGATAGGCTTGGCCGTCTGCATCATCCACCTGCTTTAACGCTCCCATGGCACAAAGGCGGATGATTGCAAAGGCGGCAATTTTGCTGCTGGGCCAAGGTTGTAAATTGCCCAGTCCCCTTTATATGATCAGCCAAGACTGCACCAGGCAAGCCTCGTAAGATCTCAGCATCTGCCAATTTATTATATTCAGAAGACCAGATGACAAATTGGGCAGGTGTTAATAACATGGAAAATAAAGACTTCCAATCATACAATAACATCACAATATTAGAATCCATCAGAGAATCAAGCAATCCCATTACATACGGAGAGTGAATTCCGTAGGAAGTAACAGCTTCTTTTAAATTTTAAGCATCCGCACATTGATGTTCTCATGGAGTCCAGCACCCCGGAGGATAGTCATAGGGTAAGCTGGCGGAGGTTCAGTTTTAGAGAAAGAGAGGAAGAAGCAACCAAGGCAGAAAAAGTTCCTGCAGCGCATCTGTATCCTCGAAGGAGGAAAACGCTGCAGGAGCAGAAACTGTGTCTGCTGGGGAGCAGAGGCAACTTCAGGGACAGTAGGAGACTCATACGGAGGTGGAGAGATCTTTGGCAAGGATTCCTCCGTATTAGAAGCGAGCAGCAGAATCAGTAGAAGGAGAGTTAGGATAGAGGATGCCAAGAGCAGCCATAACGGCCCGCCAAGTCACTAGGATATCAGGCGGAGCTCTAGGGTGTTCATAGAGGAATTTTCCCAGCAGCCAGATGGCCTTCTTAAGGGAACCTTCCTTCGGATAGACAGGGCACTTCTCATGAATATAGGATAGAAAAGAGGTAAGAGATTTCTTAGAAAGAGGATAGATAGTGGTGCCATTAACCTTTTGCAAACAATTAGCCTTCTTCACCAGAGAATAGAGCTCATCCCTATGCATTGTTGAGTCCCTTGAGTTTGAGGAGCCCATTACTTACGTGTGCACTTTGTGGCGTCGGACGGGTAAGCAATGAGGGTGAAGGTGCGCACCACTAGCCAATGGTGCGCCTCTGGACAACTCAACAGGATCCCGGACGAGCCCCAGATGCTGCAGCAAGTCTACAGCACTTTACTCGTTGTCCGAGGTTCCCTGCTGATGTTGTCCTGGGTTCCGCGAGGAACGAGTCTCAGCCCTCGCCGAGACAATTTAGGGGTCCGCAAGGACGAAAGAAGCCAAATAAGAGACACCACACAAGAAGTTTCTAAAGATGAGAAAGCACGAAGTGCCTGGGGTGATGTTGTGTCCCCGAACAGATCGCAACAGTCTCTTTATTAAGCAGATTTAGCAGGGAGGGGTAACTACAGCAAGGGGAGCAGTGTGTGGAAAGTTACCAAACAGCGTGAATCTGAGCATGCGTATCAACAAAATACCACCTGGTTTACAGGAAATCACAAATTCCAACAGAATAGAAACCTAAGCTCAAAACTTAATTAGAGGAGGAAGGCAATTGGGTACTATAACTCAAGTCTGTTAGACACTAGGTATTTTGCACTTCTGAAAGGAATGCGATGGGAGTAATACACATCAATTGTGCCAGGCTCTTGTTATCTTGTAGCTCTTAACAAGGGTATGTCACATTCTTTAGCTGTGAGGCCTGGAAAAACATAAGGTACCATATAACACCATTTGGCTGTGAGGCCTAGGAAGAACATGAACCAGGATATATCCTGGAGAACATGAACCAAGGATCCATTATGGTCCAGAACGGGCTTAAGTTAACTAAAGCCGACCTGGGCTCTACTATTGTTACAGATCACAAACCTTTGTTGGGCATTGTGGCAGGAGACAAACCACACCTACTATCCTGTCACCAAGAATGCTGAGGTGGACTGAATTTCTTGCTGCTTATTCATACAAACTTATCCACAAGCCTGGCAAGGACATTGACATGCTGATGCGGCTGAGTGCTGCTCCACTCCCCACACAAGGAGGACTTTGAACCTGAAACACACACCTTTTTCCTAGAAACTGTTGCCAAGCTTCCAGTTCATGCTGCTGAAATTGCCAGAGAGACTGCCAAAGACACTTTATTGGCTGCTATTATAGGCTGGATTAAGAAAGGTTGGCCTCTTCAAGATC
>CM019148.1:199244240-199292277 GCA_009733165.1 Naja naja | reverse complement strand
TCTAACCTTCTACCATAGGTGTTTCATTATTCTTCCAATTTTGGGTACAGTAATTTTCTGAATTATATACAGGGTTAGTTTTCTGTTTTGTTTCTAATTCAGCTTTCATGAAATCCAATAGGAATAATTCTGGCTTCATCCAACCACAAATCTGCAGGAACTTTTTGCATCATTGTATGCATATTAACTACATTTTTTATCCCTCAGGAAGTTCTGTCTCTTACTCTGCTTTGTCTAGACTCTCATGGAAAAGCAATTGGTGTGCAGGCCTGGTTTGATATATTGTATATTTGAATTGCTGAACAGAATCTGCAGAGCAAAAGAGACACAAGATTGTTAGTACTGTATATACTTGACTTTAATTATACATATTATGCATGCAAGCTCAAGACAGCTGGCATCTTTTCAGTTAATTATTATTATTATCCGTTTTTAGAAAAAACGGAGTTGATGTCGACTTCAATGAATTCTTTTTAGATTTCAGAAATATAACATTTGTGTGTCCAGTTCTGCTGTTCAGATATATTAGCCATAGTGAATCTGGATCTCTATTAGTAGTCGTGCAGGACTCAATTACTTCAATAAATGAGCCATGTTGAGCTGTCAGTGAAATAATGCTGTTTATGTATACAACATCTATATACATGGTTATTATTCATATGTCTTTTCACATTCTGCTGATTTAGATTTCCTTTTATAATTTCTTCAGACATGATCTTCCTTTTCAATTTCCTCTCTCCTTTTATTGGTCTCATTCAAAGAACATTCAGGAGAAGAAGAAGGAGAAGGAGAAGGAGGAGAAGGAGGAGAAGGAGAAGGAGAAGAAGAAGAAGAAGAAGAAGAAGAAGGAAGAAGAAGAAGAAGAAGAAGAAGAAGAAGAAGAAGAAGAAGAAGAAGAAGAAGAGGAAGAACCATGTCTGGAAATTTTTAAGAAAATCCTTCTTAATCACTTAAAAGAAAACCAAACATGACTGTTCATTTTAATGTTGCCTACCATTCTCAGCCACAGTTGTGTGGTTAAAAATAATGCTCATTTGCCACAATCCAAGTCACCTTCTTGGGAAAAGGAAAATGGAATCTTAGATAATCCATAAATTCCTTAAAAATAGGAAGCTTGGTAACTTTATTTGCATCTGCAAAGTCTGCATTCTGTGTTTGAGGGCTGCAGTTATCATTAGAATGGGTGAAGTCAAAATATTGGGCTATTTGGCAGTAGATGAGGGAAGAGTTAGGGGAGAGAGAACATAAGGCAGCCAGATGAACCTGGAGAGAAATCATCACTTAATTTGGAGGTAGTTTGAAAATGGTACTAAAGAAAAAAAACATTTAAGGAAAAGATGGTGATGGGAGGAAAAGTATTACACAAGGGTGCCTCTCACTCTTTGGCATATTTTCATCTCTAGAGAGGAAAAAAATCCACTAAATCTCCTTCCTTCAGTTTATTTTCCTAAAGTGAAAGCAATCACAAGAGGTAAGCAGACCAATTGTGTATACAAATTTGCTCAACTGGCATTCTCTCTGACTGCAGTGATATTCCTCTACTCAAGCACTCAGCACTGCAGTATTACAACTAAAAGTACTTTTTAGAAGCTTTGACTTAGAAAGCGCACAAGATTCCTGATTCAGCAATAATTCCTCCAAGATATTAGCTCTTGACATATTTTGCAATTAAAATATGTACAGGTGAAACTCAAAAAAATTAGAATATATAGTGTAAAAGTTCATTTATTTCAGTAATGCAACTTAAAAAGGTGAAACTAATATATGAGATAGACTCATTACATGCAAAAGCAAGATAGTTCAAGCAGTTGATTTGCCATAATTGTGATGATTATGGCTTACAGCTCATGAAAACCCCAAATCCACAATCTCAGAAAATTAGAATATTGTGAAAAGGTGCAATATTCTAGGCTCCAAAGTGTCCACTCTAGTCAGCTAATTAAGCCATAAACCACGCAAAGGGTTCTGAGCTTTAAATGGTCTCTCAGTCTGGTTCAGTAGGAATCACAATCATGGGAAAGACTGCTGACCTGACAGTTGTGCAGAAACCATCATTGACACCCTCCATAAGGAGGGAAAGCTCAAAAGGAATTGCAAAAGAAGTTGGATGTTCCCAAAGTGTTGTATCAAAGCATTACATATAAGTAACAAGTTACGGGGAAGGAAAAGTGTGGAAGCAAAAAGGTGCACAAGCAGCAGGGATGACCACAACCTGGAGAGGATTGTCAGGAAAAGGCCATTCAAAAGTGTTGGGTCTCTTTTACAAGAAGTGGACTGAGGGGAGTAAGTGCATCAAGAGCCACCACACACAGACGGATCCTGGACAGGGGCTTCAAATGCCATATTCCTCTTGTCAAGCGCCTCCTGAACAACAAACAACATCAGAAGCGTCTTACTTGGGCTAAAGAAAAACAGACCTGGTCTGTTGCTCCGTGGTCCAAAGTCCTTCTTTTGATGAGAGCAACTTTTGCATCTCATTTGGAAACCAAGGACACCAGAGTCTGGAGGAAGAATGGAGAGGCACACACTGCAAGAGGCTTGAAGTCCAGTGTGAAGTTTCCACAGTCTGTGTTGATTTGGGGAGCCGTGTCATGCTGGTGTGTTGGTCCACCATGTTTCATTAAGTCCAAGAGTCACAACACAGCTGTCTACCAGGAGATTTTGGAGCACTTCATGCTTTCCTTCCTCAGATGAGCTTTATGGTTGGATGAGCCCTCATCATTTTCCAGCAGGACTTGGCACCTGCCCACACTGCCAAAAGCACCAAATCCTGGTTCAATGACTGTGGGATTACTGTGCTTGTTTGGCCAGCAAACTTGCCTGACCTGAACCCCATAGAGAATCTATGGGGCATTATACGAAGAGATAGAGAATCTATGGGGCATTGCAAGAGAAAGATGAGAGACATGAGACTGAACAATGCAGAAGAGTTGAAGGCCGCTATTGAAGCATCCTGGTGTTCCATAACACCTCAGCAGTGCCACAGGCTGATATCCTTCCATGCCACATCGCATTGAGGCAGTAATTGCTGCAAAAGGGGCCCAAACCAAGTACTGAGTACATATGCATGCTTATACTTTTCAGAGGTCCGATATTGTTCTAATGTACAATCTTTATTTTATTGATTGCATGTAATATTCTAATTTTCTGAGATTGTGGATTTGTGGTTTTCATGAGCTGTAAGCCATAATCATCACAATTATGGCAAATCACGTGCTTGTACTATCTGCTTTTGCATATAATGAGTCTATCTCATATATTAGTTTCACCTTTTAAGTTGCATTACTGAAATAAATGAACTTTTGCACAATATTCTAATTTTTGAGTTTCACCTGTACATTAAAACAGTTGCTCTCTCCTGAGAGCCTTATGGAGCATGGCTAGTGACATGTCTTCCACCCACAGATTATTTAGCATTCGTATTGTACTAAAAGCTTCATATATCAAGACTGTAAGATTTAGATGTTGCCTAACGCGTGTGCTAGCTTGTCATATGGAAACTGCCTAACACAGTTTTATCATTTTTTTTCTTCTATATCAAGCGAAAACCTGCTTTCAGTAATGGAGACATCAAGTTAGTTTGGTCAAGAGGCATGATTTCTTGTGTTCAACAATTGATGCAATTCAGTGTAAGCAAATTATGTCAAGAGCATAAAAACAACAGCAGTTGAACAGTTTATTGCTATGTTGCATTGGGGACAGGTCATGGTGGGACAAGGGAGGGAGGAGGAGAGGCAATGTCATAACCATTTTGGAAATTAAATAGAAAGGAAAGGACATTTCTTGTGCACTTTTCTTTTATGGATTGCTGTGCATGGGATGATTAATAGCTTCCTAAAAGAATGGATGTGGTGGCTCAGTGGCGAAGATGCTGAGCTTGTTGATAGAAAGGTCGGCAGTTCAATGGTTTGAATCCCTAGCACCGCATAATGGAGTGAGCTCCCATTACTTGTCCCAGCTTCTGCCAACCTAGCAGTTCAAAGCATGTAAAATCCAAGTAAAAAATAGGGACCACTTTGGTGGGAAGATAACAGCGTTCTGTGCACCTTTGGTGTTTAGTCATGCTGGCCACATGATCACAGAGACGTCTTCGGACAGCGCTGTCTCTTCAGCTTTGTAACAGAGGTGAGCGCCGCTCCCTAGAGCCGGAAACAACTAGCATGTATGTGCGAGGGGAACCTTTATCTTTAAAAGAATGGAGTTCAGAGCAAAACTGTCTCTAAAATAATAAAATAAAATAAAATAAAGGGGATGGAGACACCCACCTGTCATTTTTTTATCCCATCTGTAGCATCATCAATGTTCTCTCCTAGCTAACTCTTTTGCTTGACTTGATGCAATTAGAAATATGTTTCTTCATGAAAATACATTTTATGTGTTGGACTGAACTTGCTGTAAATAGATCCATTTCAGGTATGTTGACTCCGCTGGACTCCCCTTTTCATCAAGAGGGAAATATGATATATTTGTTCTTTCTCAGAGTTTGCTTTGATTCACACATCTCTTCACAGATAATGATAAGTAGAAAGTGGGAGGAAGTATAAGTTATTACTTTGCTGCTGTCCCTGGTGCATGGAAGATTAAGGGAAGCTGCCTGCTCATTGGCAATTCCTTCTCATCTAGGATGGCCCAAGACTGACACAATCACAATAATCAGAGAAAAGTAGATGCATTTGGTAACAACTATGCTGTTTCATTGGCTCCTCCTTATATCACCTAATGTTCCTAGGTTTGCAGTGACATCAGATGGGATAGGGTCTGGGATCATTAACATTTTTTACCTCCAGATATTGAACTGTAACTCATACTGTTCCTTATGAGGAAGATGGAATTTGACTGTTCAGAAGACCATTCATTATTCAACATTAGATGTATGTAAGGCTTTACAAGTCTCACAAAGCCAGTGTAACTGTCTTTTACCTCATGCAAAACACATGTTGATTCTAGCACAGGTAATTGTTTCAATCTTGCCTTTTTCAGTTGCTACTCCTTGAGTAATGTGTTCTTGGCTCTGAATTATGACCTTTCTTTTGGAGAAGACATCATTTAAGGGCTGAAGTGACAACAGCTAACAACTATTTGTTTGCTCTTGGAGCCTAATTATTTTAAAGGAATTTGCAAACTAACCCACATAAGTTAACAACAATTTTCTGTCTGGGGCTATACCAGAAATTTTGGTGGGGTGATAAAAGACTTCAGTTGGTAGGTAGTGAATTTGAATTGGGTAATACTGCATTTTACAGGTAGATTAGATTGAGATCTTCTATTGTTTCTTCCTCCTTAGGTGTTCTCCTCTTCTTCCTTGTAATGTAAAATATGCTGTGTAATTGACTTTTGGTAACTGCATCCCCAAAATTTCACAGGCAAAGAGAGTTTTGGTGCCACAGACAGGATTTCTGTGTATCAGTGTAACTCCGTGTTATGTGTTGCCTATCTCTGATTTTTAGACTGAATATCAGAGCATGTTCAACAGGTCTTGTAGATATTCACTATCCATTATATTTTGATCAATTTTGCAAATGCACTGAGTATACTAACATTATAATCAGTTCTTTAATTACTACTCCACCAGCAAGAGAATGTATTTTTAATGCAATGCTGCTGGGCTTAGCAGATCCAAACTTCAACATGATATAATCTGATTACAACAGAGCTGCCAGGGTTGTGGGACAAAAAGATCAATCACCAAGAATTCTGGATCCCAGAGAAGAAAGGCAGTAAATAGCCAGACTAGTTACTTGTAGGAGTCCATTCATATAATATTGTTATTTACAAATCAGCTCCAGTAGACACTGTCTTGTGTCCAGTAATAACCCCCCCCCTTATATTACTGTAATTTTTAAAAATATTTTGAAAGCTGAAATTGTTGATGGGAATACAGCATCCACATCAGGAGATTATTTGCAACATGCTGTTGGGATGTTAACAAGGCAGCTGAGATCACCCAGAATTGGCAGGGGTTGAACTCTGCTTAAATTAAGCTGAAGAGATATTATTGAATCTCACTCTTCACTTCTCTCTGGGTTTAGCATCATCAAATAAGTGATTCTACACTGAGCAAAAAAGGAAGGTAATAATATATAATGGAATCAAGTGTATCTGGCATTCATTTGTCTTCCTCTCTTGTTTCCACATACCCACAAACACCCTTGTTTCTGTTCACAAAGTATTCTTTCGCTGCTTTGAGTGGAAAAAAATGGTTGTATGATAGAAAACCTGGCTATATCTGAATCTCCTAGTTTGGGAGTACTTTAGCAGGAGAGTACCAAGGAGGAAAAACATTCTTCCTGTTTATCTATGAGCAGCAAAAATTCACCTGGATATCCTTAAGCATAACCCTTCTCTCAGCCTGTTCTTGAAGGAAAGAACTACATTGCTATAACTGGTTTACGGATACAATTGCTCAGAAATTTTCTTTCAGGCCAACCATTCTCTTCAGGCTCAAGGTTTTAAAGTGTAAATGAGATTGAAAGTTTAAAGTTGTGGTTCTGAAGTGGGGAAGACAAGATAATTGACAATTAAACAAGGGAACCCTTGCTACAACCTGTTAAGTTTGCATGAAGAGTCAGACAGAAGAGATTCAGTGAAGAGTTTATTAAGTGACTACAGCTCGAATGGACCCAACTTGGCTGGGCTACGGCTGCTTCTTATAGCACTATTTAAACCAATCCCATTTGACATTTTACAAGAACAGTTCAAATAAACCAACAACATTTAAACCTACATACATAACACCCCTCTCCCACTAGGTTCAGTCCATACCAAACCCCAACCTATCTAATGTATTCTTTTAAATAGGTGGGGCTCTTGCGTGTAACGTTGAGACCTTCGTGGTTCAGAAGTTTTTACATTCTCACCCAGTGAGAGAGGAAATGTGTCTGCTGACATTTCCCCATTGGGACTCCCTGTGAAAGGAGACCCTGTTAGACTGTTAGAATCTGGTCTCTCCTCCCAACCCATCTCCATCCCAATATCAGCTCCCAACTCAGGTAGTGATGTACAATCTTCCACTTCTAAGGATGGATTTTGGCATTGTGACAGGTTTTGGGGTGGTTCCTGTATGGCTCGGTACACATGGGTTGATTCTTGCTTGCTGATTTTCCTCCTCTTCCCCCTTCCCCTTAGAATTGACATCAGGTGAGGGAACTAGAGAGAGACAAGGCAATGTTCCTGAGAGAACCTGGATCTAAGTTGATCAATGTGCCTGCTCCAGAGGAGTCCATCCTCTGTTTGTACCCTGTAAGAACGAGGGCCTGTGATCTGAGTTATCTCAGCAGGAATCCACAAAGGTTCACCTATGAGGTTCTTAGCATAAAGAGAATCACCCACACTGAATGTACGAACTTTGGAAGTGGAATCCAGTGGTGCGTTGGGTGCATAAGTGGGATGAAGGCAGTCAAGGGAAGACCTAAGTTTCCTACCCATCAACAACTCTGCTGGGATAAGTTATTTGATGGGCTAGAGTGATGTGCTGAACACTAAGTAGTTTTTCAACCTTCTCAGTGATGTCCCCAGGACCCAGTTGCTGAAGCTTCTCTTTGGTAAAACGTACCATGCATTCAGCCTGGCCTCGCCGAAGGGTGCCCAGGGGCAGTAAGGGCATGTCTGATACCTTGTTGTGCTAGATAGGATTCAAAGAGGTTAGATGTAAATTGAGGCCATTGTCAGAGACAAGAACATCAGGTAACCCGTGGGTTACAACAGTTTTCTGAGCTGCTTGATGACAGCATCAGTTGTGGTGGATGTCAGGGAAACACCTCTAGCCATTTGGAATATGCATCTACTATAATAAGAAAGGTGTGCCCTCTAGTAGGACTGGAAATCAATGTGAATCCTAGACCATGGGCCCCTAGGACATTCCCATTCCTGTGTGGGGCATGAGATGGTGCAGCCCTGACTACCTGGCAATTGGGACAAGATGCAACCCAGTTTTCAACCATTTTGTCAATACCTGGCCACCATACATAACTCCTGGCCAATCCCTTCATCCTTACAATACCAGGATGACCCTCATGTAACATTTCCAAAAACTCTCTTTGCAGTTTTGCAGGAATAACCACCCTGTTACCCCCACAAAATACATCCTCTTAATACAGATAATTCAGTTTGCCTGGACTTAAAAGGTTGAGCCAGGTGAGGTAGATCTTGAAGAGGCCAACCTTTCTTAATCCAGCCTATAACAGGAGCCAACACAGTGTCTTTGGCAGTCTCTCTGGCAATTTCAGCAGCATGCACTGGAAGCTTGGCAACAGTTTCTAGGAAAAGGTGTGTTTCAGGTTCAAAGTCCTCCTTGTGGCAAGGTAGTGGGCAACGACTCAGTGCATCAGCATGTCCAATGTCCTTGCCAGGCCTGTGAATCAGTTTGTAGGAATAAGCTGCAAGAAATTCAGTCCACCTCAGCATTCTTGGTGACAGGATAGTAGGTGTAGGTTTGTCTCCTGCCACAATGCCTAACAAAGGTTTGTGATCTGTAACAATGGTAAATGTTCTGCCATACAGATATTCATGAAATTTCTTAACAGCTGCAACAACTGCCAATGCCTCTTTATCCAATTGGCTGTAATTCCTCTCTGCTTTGGTCAAAGTGCGAGAGTAAAATGCAATAGGGGCTTCTCTCCCACTAGGAAGCCTGTGGCTCAAACCCCCCTCCCCCCACTCCAAAAGGGGATGCATCACAAGTCAGTACAACAGGCAAATTCTCAGAGAACTGTATCAGTACAGCATCAGACGTGATTAGTCTCTTAATACTGTTAAATGCTGATTGTTCCTTCCTCCCCCAGACCCAGACTTCTTATCCAGTAATCTGTGCAAAGGTTCAGCAATGGTTGCCTTTTGAGGTAGGAACATGTGATAAAAGTTAATAAGTCCAAGGAAAGCTTGCAAATCTGTTTTGCATTTAGGTTTAGGGGCTTCTTTGATTGCTTGAACCTTGGCATCTGTAGGGTGCTTGTCAATCATGTAGCCCAGGAACTCAACCCTGTCAGTCTTAAGTGTGCATTTTTCTTCCTTGACTTTTAACCCGCTTTCCTGAATCTGGTAAGGACTTCTCTGAGTCTTTCTTGTAGCTGAGTGTCATTTTCAGCAGAGATTAACACATCATCAAAGTAAGGCACTACCCTGGCAGTCCTTGAAGCATCCTTTCCATAAGGCTTTGAAAGATGCCTGGTGCCACGCTTACTCCAAATTGTAACCTTTTACATTTGAAGGCACCTCTATGAGTCACAATGGCTTGGGCCTCTGCAGTGGCATCATCAACTGTTAGTTGTTGATATGCCTGGGCCAGATCCAATTTGGCAAAGACTGTACCCCTGCCAAGTGAATGTAACAGATGATGCACAACTGGAACTGGATATGCACTCTGCTGCAGCGCATGGTTCAGTGTCCCCTTATAGTCTCCACAAATTCTTACTGACCCATCAGCCTTGACTGGTGTGACTATGGGTGTCTCCCATCTGGAGTGGTCAGTGGGCTCTAAAACCCCTGAGCAATTAACTTCTAATTGTGCATCAATTTTTTCCTTTAAAGCAAATGGAACCCTCCTGGGCTTTAACGAATTGGGGCACCTTGGGATCTAGTTTGAAAGTGATAGGGGTCCCCATATAGTTGCCCAATCCTTCACTGAAGACCTCTGGAAACTCAGACTTCAAGGCCTCCTCCCATTCAGAGTTGCTCACGTGATTGATGCCAGTCACCTCGATGCCTAATGGCTTGAACCACTCAAGTCCCAGCAAGCTTGGGCGATCCTTGTCCCACGATGGTCAGGGGCAAACGTTTGGTGTGGCCTTTAAACTTCACGTTGAAATCTCTTGTTCCAACTACTGGAATCTTGTTCCCTTGGTAGTCTTTAAGAGTCAGTGCTTGCTTCTGGAAATGTTTCTTCTGAATGTTGGGAAGTAGCCTGTGAATAGTGTCCCATGACACCATAGATAAATAGGAGCCTGAGTCCACTTCCATTTGGCAAGGCCTTCCTTCAATGAACACTTTCACGTGTACTTTTCTGCTTCTCAAGGGTGAAGAATGACCAATGGTAATTGTTTGATGAGTTTCATTCTTCCATTTGCTTCTGAGTTGCCCCATCCTTTCAATGAAGTTGTTGGGCTTAAATTCCTTCTCAGGGAATTTCTTCCTACTAGGTGGAGTTCTGGATGATTTGCAGACTCTTGCTAGGTGACCCCTTTTCTTACAACGTAGGCAGATGGTGTCTAAAAACTTGCATTCAGTGCCCCCCCCAGCCTCTGCAATAAAATTCTTGCCTCTTTTTTCCAGGGTCCTTCCTTTTCTTCTCCATTCTGAGTCTATAAATTCCTTCCTCCACCTCACTGCAATCTGAATCAGAGTCTATTTGCTCGCAATGGGTTGTTGTGGATTTTTCCACATCAGAATGGCTTGAGCCCTTGTTAATCTTTTTCATGGCCGGTGCTGAGGACTTGGTGGCTTTCGCTGAAACAGCTTCTTCAATGGCCTCCTTAAACGTGATCTTAGGTTTCATTAGTAGTTTGCTCTGTAAGACCTTATCTTTGAGGCCTAGAACAAACCGATCACACATGGCCTCTTCTCAGTTGGTAAAGTCACAAGCACCCCCAATGTCCCTTAAACTTGCCACGAAGTCATTAATATTCTTGCTTTCCCCTTGATCCCGACGGTAAAACTCGTGTCTCTTAATGAGGCATGATACTTGTGGGGCATAATGGATTCTTAAAAGCTTTTCCAAATCAGGCCATTCCATTACCTTCAAGTCTGCAGCTCCCGCCAACACCTTCGCCATCTTGAAGACTGCCGGACCGCAGTGCATGAGAAATACCGCCCTCTTCCTCTTCTCGGGGATATCGGTGAGATCGTTTCCTTCCAAGTACATCTGGAAGCAATCCGCATACGATTCCCAGTCTTCCGCCGCCGGATCGAACGGGGCTGGGTGGGTGTTCAGCGCAGCCATGTCGCTCTTCTGCTTGTCTTCCGCGTCGTCTCTTCTTCAGGGCAATCCCACCTTCGTCACCAGTGTTAAGTTTGCATGAAGAGTCAGACGCGAAGAGATTCAGTGAAGAGTTTATTAAGTGACTACAGCTCGAATGGACCCAACTTGGCTGGGCTACGGCTGCTTCTTATAGCCAGCAGCCGTAGCTGCCAGCCAATGGGAGTGCAGGGTTTTTCCCGCACTATTTAAACCAATCCCATTTGACATTTTACAAGAACAGTTCAAATAAACCAATAACATTTAAACCTACATACATAACCAACCTATAGCCGTGATGGCAAACCTATGGCACACGTGCCGGAAGTGGCACGCAGAGCCATCTTCATCAGCATGCAAGCCGTCACCCCAGAGCAGGTCCACTGCACAGGCATGCACACCACCCTCCCGCAAGCTGATCGTCAGGTAGCTGCCATGTATGTGTGGGGGGCAGGGGATGCACAGATGCGCGCATGCACAGAAATGTGCACGCACTTTGGCACACGAGGATGGAAAGGTTAGCCATCACTGACCTACAATACATTCATTCCAACATCCAACTATTCTGAGTGGTTCTGTAACATTTTTTATTACTCATCCAAGTACATCAGGGGTGTCAAACTCAAGGTCCGTGGTGCCTCTGGTGGCTAAACGGGCTGTGTGCAGCTCCCACGTGCCTCATTTTCACCCTCCATGGCCTCCTGTGGCACTCTGCTGGCTGAAACCAGGCTGAAAACCAGGCTGAAAATGGGCTGAAAAACAGGTCCAAAACATGAAAAGCAGGCCAAAACCAACCAAAAAAATTAAAAAGAGTGCTGCAGGAGGCCATGGAGGGTGAAACCCTCCGTGTCCCATTTGGCCATTAGGATGCTGCAGGAGGCATCCGTCCCACACCTTGGAAGGATGGAAGGCTGAGTCAACCTTGAGCTGGTGAGACCCAAACTGCCAAACTGCTGGCAGCTGATGATTAGCAGAAGTAGCCTGAAGTACTGCATTATAACACTGCATGACCGTGGCTCACAAACAAACAAATAACCTGAAAGCTATTGTACCCTTTACTGCCTGTCAGAGCAAAGACCACAGTAGTCAAATTTCAGTTTATAGTTGGCATAGCCATGAGCACTTCCTTTTTCCTTTTAAAAAAAACCATCAACTTTGTAATATACCAGAATATCAAGGCAGAAAAGTTTGCCAGCATATAATTTCCCACTTATTTTCTGGGTGGAAGGTTGCAGTTGGTTACTGTATTTCAATTACATGAAATAATTTTCATATGGAGAAGTTTTGAATATATAATACCCACCATAATGACACACAACTGTGTCTGCATATTGAACTCAGTTGGACCAGTCTATGCAGTGTATAATGTACATTGGAAATATATGGCTGTGCAGATCTTTGATGAGCCTTTTGATGAGTATTTGAGGGAAAATTCTTTTCTATGCTGCTTTTGTGTATTCAGTTTCTCAGATATTCTCAAACCCCCAAACCACAGCACATGTCTAAGGAGGCAATATTCATGATGTCTTGTTAATCAGGTTTCATGCCAGAAAAAAGGTGTTAAAATACAAAATATTCCAGCTAAATAAATTGGACTTCCCACTTATTCAAGTTTGTCTCTGAAAGTTATTTGAACATATTCTGTGAAGTTCCTTAAATAAATGAAGTTATTAAATGACTAATAACTTCTTAAGACATTAAGACTGAAATATTCATCTGTTTCTCATTTGTCATGGTTGGAAATGCACCTCTCTCTTCCTCTGACTTGGATAATTCTCTTGTATTCTGCTTCCAGTCACCTTGGTCACCTCTGTTTTGGATTACTGTAAACTGTTCTACAATAAGCCTTAGGAGCTACAATTGGTACAGAATGCAGCAGCTCAAATTGTTATGGGTTCATGACAGTTTACATGCATAACACCTCTATTTCAAGGGCTGCCTATAATAAAATAAAACATAAAATCAAATAAAACCAGCATTGGTTTGCAGGTGCTGGTTGTCATTTTTAAATTGATACATAGTCTAGGATCTGAGTAACTATTCTCTTCTCTACTTCAGCACATCCCTGAGATCAAAATTTCCTAAACTCTGCCATGTTTTTAGAAGGACACCGGGGTGAGGGGTAGAGGGCTTTTGTGAGATGATTGGGATCATTATACCTTTGAAAAAAAGTAATGTTGTTTTGGTGCCACATTTAGTGGTTTATTATTGGTTCATACTGTTATTTTATTCTTTAATCTTTTTACTGCATCTGATGTTATAACCTCTCAGTGTTGCTTTCAAATGGAGAATCACAGGAGCCTCATTAAGTAAAAGAAAGAACTGCTATTCCTTGGTAAGGTGAATGAGATGAAGCTCTTTGCTGAGTTGAATATTAGCCACTTTATACAGTTCTAATTTGTAAGGAAAAGGGCAGCATCTAAAGACAGTAGAATGAGCTACATTCAGCATCTAAAGACGGTAGAATGAGCTACATTACATAAAATGGTCCTCACAAGGGAGGGAGCAAAATATAGGTGAAGCTAGAAGCCTTCATTTTGTTAGTGAAGAGGAAAAAGCAAATCTGAGGAATCATTACAGATATATCAAATCACTGTCCTATGCTCTATTATATTCTTCTGCATGTATAGATGCTACTCTGTTGGTGTATGTATTTTGACAGCCAGAATATTCTATTACACAGGATTATGTCTAGACTAGGGTAGGTTTGAAGATATATTAAAACTTAATTTCACATATTTCAGTTTGGTGCATTTCAGAACCAATATAAAAAGCCATTTTTTAATTTGACGTATTCAACAGTAGGAAACACTTCATATCTATATGTAGCAGCAAAATATGTCTGTTTGTTTATGATGGAAAGACTTACTTCAGATAAGCTAAGATTTCATGAAAAGCCAAATTAGGATAATGGCAATCTGTTTCACTGCAGATGGCTATACCTGGCTAAACTTGAAAAATTAAGTGGGTTAAACCTAGCAAGTACTTCAGAAAATCCAAGTTGTAGACTAGAGTGGAAAGTCAAAAAACATTCTGAAAGAAGATAATGGCAAATCCCTTCTATATATTGTTGCTAAGAAAACTGCACAAATTTAGATAAACGATAGTCAAAAACATCACTGATTTTTGAATTTAAACCTGTTTAATTCTTACAGAAGTTCTCTTCTCCATTCAGATTTGTTGCATCTCTCTAGCCAATCCAGTGTTAAATCATAGCAATCTGATAAATCGAAACACCAAAATGTCATTTCATGTCCATTTTGTCACAGACAATGTGTTTTACAATCACTAAAAGTAAAACTTTTGCTGGAAAATAGGCCTAACTGAAACTGATCCCAAAAGAAATTTATTTAGAACAATTTCTGCCAAAATAGCTGCTAATTTAAATGACCCTGTTAGATCGAATGATGGACAAAACATAGCTTTTAACTGGAATTGTGACCAGCCCAATTTATCTCATAGTTGAACAAAGTCATAGCCTGGGTAGCCTGCAAATTGTCCACATTTACTTAGGTGATGTATTTCAATCTTCAAATCTATCACCAAGGCTCCCTTTCTTTTCTAGAAATGAAGTCTGTGCAAACAGTTGGTATCTCCACAGCAAGCAAGCTCCAGAGTTTCTTTAACAAGATTGAAAGAAGATAAATAAAGGAAAAAGAATAGCAAAAGCAAGATTGGATTGCTTTCCCTTATTTAGAATTCAGTTTATTTTCCAGTTTCTAAAATACAAGATTTTCTCAGCTACTTACCCATGGCTGTTATGTATAGTGAGAAGAAGACTGTTCTCCTAACTGGACATTAATGACCAAATATCCAGGTAATTAGGATGTGAATCTTTCTATCCTTACAGTGGGTGGTTGACACTTTATTAAGATATTACACTCAGATAGTGTGTGACATGTGCAAGTTGGTGGTTGCCAATATCATTTGCTAACAGGGTCTTGTATTTTTGAACACTTTAGTTTTGTCTTTGTACTTTTCAGGAGCAAAACGTTTCAGTGTGTGTGTGTGTGTGTGGGGAGAGATTGGTGGAAGTTGTCTAAGATAGCTGTATTGAGACCTCTACCTGAACTCCACATTGAATTTGTTGTAGCACTAGAAATTAGAAAGGCAAATCTCAGACAAGTTTACCTCTCCACCCTCACCCAACCAAGTTCTTGCAATGCAAGCCACGTCTGTAGAGTACTTTCATTCTCTACAGACTGTAGATGGATGTAGTCCTATTCATTAGATACCCTACATTATCAAGCAACAATCTGAGATCAACACATCTTTAATTCAGCTCTTCAAACTCACGTCATCACGGTGGTGTCATGTGACATATTGGAACTTTTTCCCCCTTTACTAAACTGGGCATGGGCATGGCCGGCACATGACGCATCTGGCCACGGGCCAGGGGTTTGACAGCCCTGCTTTAAACCATTGATAGATTTGATTCTGTTGGATCCCTTCTACTGGAACTGCCTGTCTGGTAGTAGTTTCTTAACTAAAAAGACTGGAAAGGTAAAGATTTCCCCTGTCCGGTGGTATGTGACTCTAGGGGATGGCACTCATCTGTTTCTTAGTCAAGAGAGCCAGCGTTGTTTGAAGACACTTCCATGGTTATACGGCTAGCATGACTACACACCAATGTACATGGAACACTGTTATGTTCTCACTGTGGTACCTATTAATCTACTCACATTTGCATGTTGGTAGACAGGAGCTGGAGCAAAGATAGGAGCTGACCCTGTTGCACTGCACTCATGTCTCAAGCCTGGGCTGTCAGATTTCCACCTGATAAGCTCAGCATCTTAAACTGCAAAAACCAAATTGTCTGTGAAATTTGATCCTGTCTTAAAGAATTGGCTTTCCAGGTATTGCTGATGTCCTTATTTTCTAAGTCACTGTTGGCATAGCTATTCATTTGAAAGCTGTTCCATTGGAAGGATAATACTCTGGATTATGCAACAATTGAAAACATTTCTCAAAAATGTAATTGGGATAATGCTGCTTCTATAAATCCTGGGCCAAGTTCAGAGAGGAACTGTGGCAAAATGCCATGCTCTATGTCTTCTAACCTCATCATGTTGGCTTGTTTATTCAGCAATTCCACTGGCTTAATAGGGCCTTGAATGTTTGAAAATAATTTGGAGAAGTGCTTTGGACCTCATCTAAGTGCAGTGCCATGAAAAAAAGAAATGCAACACCTTAAAGAAAAAAATTTCTCAATACTTTATGTATTAAAAAAATAGGATGAAAGCAGGGGTGAGATCCGGTGTAACTACCGGTTCGGTGAGTTTTTGTTTTGCGCGCGTGTGTATATCATTGTCAGCTAGCTGCCTGGACAGCTGAGCAGCACTGCGCATGGGTGCGCAGCAGTTGAAAAAGCACTTTTTTCCTGCTTTTTCAACTGCAGCTGTGTCGCGCAAAGCAGCTACAGTAGAAAAAGCAGGAAATAAAGTGTTATGTATGCAGAGTTTAAAATGATTGGTTGTTGTTGTAAAGTGTTTGAAATCATTGGTTGTAAAAGTGCGGGAAAACCCTGCACTCTGATTGGCTGGCAGCTGCGGCAGCCGGCTATAAGTAGCCGCTGCGGCTGAGCCATTCGGGTCCGTTCTGAGCTGAAGTCACAATAAACAAGAGCTGAAGCACTCCGTGTCTCGTCTCTCCATGCAAACTTAACATAAAGGTCAGGTAAGAGCCCGGGTGGGTGGGTGGACCAAAAGAGCAGCAGACTTAGAACCGGTTCTATGTATGTTCTCTGTTTGCTGCTCCTCAGAGCAACCAGTTCTACAGAGGTGGACAGAACCGGTAGAATCCCATTCCTGGATGAAAGGATCAAGCCAGCAATATTATTTGAGGGAGAAATTAGAGGAAATGTTGATAGAGGCAGGAATGTTCTCCTTCTTTTCAAAAGAAAACAAGTGCAAACTGAGTTCTGGGGTTTTAGTTGAAGTGGAAAACTCAAGACTAAAAGATATTCGACTCCATCTCTTTCAAAGCTGAACATTTGGGATTGTTATCCACAATTCAATAAATCAAGAAAGATATTCCCTCCACTCTCCTCTGCATATCTGCACACAAACAAAGTTTTGGTTAAAAAAAGACCTTCCCAAATATTTTTAATGTTCTGGAAAACTGGAACTGCTTAATGGGGAAAGTGAATTAAATGGGAACAAAATGGTTTCACAGTTTCCAAATTGATATTCAAGGCAAGATGCAATTATTCCTCTAATTTTGCCCTCTTCTGAAATTGATTGCTGCAGTTCATTGCTTAATAAACAAATACAAGAACATTGCAGTCTAGAGGGAGGAAAATGACAAAAATGATCACATTGGGAAAAATTTCCTACCAGAAGGAACAAAATGAAGAAAGTAAATATGGAAAAATATTTATAAAAATGCATAAAATATGCATGTGTTATACAAACAGCATTATTTTAAATACTGCAAACTAATATTAAAACAACATGAAATGTATTCCCACTTGCAAATAAGCCAGAATTGTAGATAGGTAAACGTAATTCTCCATTCCTGTAATAATTGCATAGCAAACCATATTTAAAAATAAATATTTATTCAGTATCAATATCTGTAAACAAGGAAGAAAGGAAGGAAGGATGGATGGAAGGATAGAAGGAAGGAAGGAAGGAAGGAAGGAAGGAAGGAAGGAAGGAAGGAAGGAAGAAAGAAAGAAAGAAAGAAAGAAGGAAGGAAGGAAGGAAGGAAGGAAGGAAGGAAGGAAAGATTATTTTCCATGGCTACGAAACTAGGACCAGGGATACAGATTATAAATTTATTTTAAATATAAGGAAAAACTTTGTGACTGTAAGTTCTGTACAATATCAGTCTATCTATGAAAGTTGGGGTGTATGATGATGATGATTTGTTGTAGCTACTCCACTCCAAATGACTCTGCTGTCCATCCAGGGTGTGGGGATTAAGAAGGATTGGGCAACCATTTCTTAGGGATGATTTAATAGGTTTTCCTGCACATTTCAGAGTAGTGGGATGGGTGATTCGTATGATTCCTTCCAACTCTACAATTTGATTATTTTATTATCAAAAAAAAGAGAAACCTCTTTTCCCTTACAAAAGTTAGATAAGGCTGATGAGAACTGAGCATAAAGTTATCATCAAAGCACAGTAGTGCTTACATAGCTGGAAACAGAAGTGCTAATAGAGATTAACTGTAGTAAATACCCTGGTCACTGACACTGGCATAATTGGAATTGTTTTACTAGTCAAGCTGTTTCATTTCTTTCCTGAAATATCTTGATGACAGCATTGCCCCAGTATGAAATAATCTGTAATTTGAGGATTGTGGCAGTAATATTAAAGACTCATAAAAGATAATATCCTCATTTGGGACTAAAGAATTTATTTCATCCATTCACTTGCTAACCATTGAAAGTAATATATTAAATGCATCTAGGTACTTTTCAATTATACATTTGTTTTCTGTTCCATTTAATCACTGGGATGCATATTTTACATTTAGCCATAATTATAAATGGAAAGGTGCTCTTCCATAGAGAGCCAAAATCACTGTCAGTAGAAAGTTTATTTTGAGAATAGATGATTCCCAAATTTTTCCTGAACTTTTATGGTCCTGCACAGGGAACAACACTTATATGGCATACATTATGAATCAAGGAATTGCTACTGTCATTTGGGTATTGAGACTTGAGAATGCTCTTTCCCAAAATATTCAAGGGGTAATACAAGTTTACACATGTATTCATCACATTATTTCCTTTTGAAGTCATTATCATCCTCCTCCTCTTTTAATGATCCCATAATCCCTTGTGGGGTGGAGTCTGGGCAATTGAATGGAGCTGAGTGTTTACTGGCCGGATGCCCAATGTGGAGGGTTTTTTTTCCAGCAGATATATTTTCATTGTGCCCAGAGAGAAAAATATCTGCCTCTACCTAGGATTGAACTCACAGCCTCCTTATTGTGAGACAGGGCGTTGGTACTTACCTGATACGCCCATTCTCCATGAGCTGTGAAGAGCATCCAGAAGTGGGAGGTGCTCGGAGTCTCGTGAAGCAGGCTGGGCAACCTGCCTACACTTCACCCACTAGTTTGGCTCGCAGTGGCAACCTGACTTCTCTCTGCTCATCTCAGCTCTGCTCCGAGCTGCTCCAAGCATCCAGAAGTGGGACATACCAAAGCTAGAGATGCCCACAGGGAGGGATGCCGTCTGGTACTAAACCTACTCTCGGTCCCTATGTACCTGTTGTAAAACCCTCCTGCCAAATGAAGCCTCAGCAGAGGCAAACAGATCTACCCTATAGTTACGTATGAAGGGCGAGGGCGAGGACCATGTGGCCGCCCTGCATATCTCATCTATCGAAGCCTGAGTGGCCCAGGCGGCCGATGTTGCGGCACTACGTGTTGAGTGGGCTGTGATGCCCGCTGGTACAGGCTCCGATTGAGTCTCATAAGATTTCGCTATTGTGGCCCTGAGCCAACGGCCAATTGTGGAAGAAGACACTTTGTGGCCCTGGGACCTAGGGAGAAAGGAGACGAAAAGGGCCTCCGTCTTCCTGAAGGCCGCAGTGCGTTGCATGTAAATGCGCAAGGCTCGGTGCACATCAAGGTGATGCCATTGTCGCTCCAGATGGTGACCCGGATCGGGGCAGAAATTTGGAAGGACCAGTTCTTGAGCCCTATGGAAGGTAGAGTTGACTTTAGGGACAAACGTGGGATCAGGCCTGAGGACTACCCTGTCCGAGTGGAACACACAGAGGTCTTTGCGAATCGACAAAGCAGCCAGCTCTGATATCCTCCGCGCCGAAGTAATCGCAACCAGAAATGCCATCTTATACGTCAGGAATTGTAAGCTGATGGTCCTCAAGGGTTCGAAGGGAGCCTTGGAGAGTGCTGACAGGACTTTGTGTAGGTCCCAAGTTGGGCACCGGTGGACAACTGGTGGCCGCAAATTGGTGGCACCTCACAGAAAACTGCGAACCCTAGGGTGTTGAGAGACTGCACGAAACTCCCCAAAGGAAATAACTGAGGCCAGGGCCGCCACTTGGCGGCGCAGAGTGTTAGGGGATAGGCCCTTATCAAGCCCCTCCTGCAAAAAGTCCAACAGCTGTGCCACAGATGGAGAGGTGGGAACAACCCCCGAATTCGCGCACCATTTGCAGAAGGTAAGCCAAGTAGCATTGTATATGCGCACCGTTGATGGGCGCCTAGCTGCCTGTATAGTCTCAATTGCCCTAGCGGAAATGTCCTCTGACCTCAGATGTTGCCGCTCAACCTCCAAACGGCTAGGCTGAGCCACTGCGGGTCTGGGTGCAGAACCGGGCCCTGAGAGAGAGAAATCAGGGAGGATGGGATTCTCCAAGGTTCTCGGATGGATAAGCTCCTCAGGTCCGCAAACCATGGCCTTCTGGGCCAGTGGGGGGCCACCACTATAATCTCCGCCCTTTCGTCCAGAACCCATTGAATCAACCTGGGAATCACTGGAAGTGGAGGGAAGGCATATAGGAGACCTGATGGTCAAGGGCAGCGGAGGGCGTTGACGTTCTCCGCTCCTTGGGCCGGGTAATGGGAGATGAAGTGCGGCAATTGCGCATTGAGGGGAGAAGCAAACAGGTCTATCACAGGAAGGCCGAATTTCTGGACTGCCTTCTGAAACAATGAGGGGTGCAAATGCCATTCCGCCTGATCGAGCGTGGCCCTGCTGAGCCAGTCCGCTCGTACATTGGTGACGCCCGAGATGTGCTCGGCTTTGATGGAGAGGGAATTGTTCTCGGCCCACCGAAGCAATTTCTCTGCCTCCCGCATCAGGCGTTTGGAGTGTGTGCCCCCTTGCTTGTTCAAGTGTGCCTTGATGGTGATATTGTCCATGAGCACCAACACGTGGTTGGAGCGCAATGCCGACACAAAACTGCGCAGGGCGAGATGGACGGCCCGCAATTCCAACCAATTGATGTCCTGTGCCCGCTCCGGAATGGACCACTGTCCCTGAGCCGTGTGATGAAGGTAGTGGGCCCCCCATCCGTACAGGCTGGCGTCCGTCGTGATGACCTCTCTTGGTGGATCCCTGAAAGGACAACCTCTTTTGATTGCTGCCGTAGTCCACCAGCGAAAAGATCTGAGAACGCTGGAAGGTACCATAACTCGGGCCATGGAATTGTCCCTCCTTGACCGCTGGTAAAGCAGCAGAAACCACTGTAGGTCCCTGGCATGCAGGCGGGCCCAAGGAACTATGGATATACAAGAGATCATCTTCCCCAATAGCTGTGATAGCAGCATGAGGGGAACCCTTCGGAGGGAACTGATCTCCTGTACCAGTTTCCTAATACTTTCCTGCCTGTCGGGAGAGAGGAAGACTGTGCCCTGTGTGGTGTCAAGGACCGCCCCTAGATGAATTAGTCTAGTTGTGGGCGTCAAGTGGCTCTTTTCCCAATTTATAGAAAACCCATGACTCTGAAGAGTGGCAATGGTGAGAAGGGAATCTGTCTTAGACTGTTGAATGGATGATGCTAAGATCAAAATGTCATCCAAATAACAATGAAGCCTAATGGGTCTGCTTCTGAGGAAGGCGGCCAGCGCCGCCAGGACCTTGGTAAAGGTCCTGGGGGCAGAGGCCAGTCCGAAAGGGAGGGCGACGTACTCGTAGTGAATGTTGTTATAACAAAAACGGAGAAATTTGTAATGGGAAGGCCGAATCGGTATATGCAAATATGCCTCCGTAAGATCAATGGAGGTAAGTACGTCTCCCTCCCTGATGCCTAGTAAGATTGACTGTAGTGTGGTCATCTTGAATTTACGATACAATAAAAATTGGTTGAGCCGTTTCAAATCCAGGATCACCCTCCAGTCCCCCGAACTCTTCGGGACCACGAAGAGATGGGAATAAAATCCCTGACCCTGTTGCTCTGAGGGAACCCTCTGGATGGCCCGGATCTCCAATAAATGGGAGATGGCAGATTGCATGAGGGCCCTCTTCGTGGGGTCCCTGGAGGAGGGACATTTCATGAAGAATGGTGGTGGGCTGGAGAGGAACTCGAGAGCCAAACCAAACCAGATGGTATTCCTCACCCAGGCATCTGAGGTAGAAGAATCCCACTGGTCAGCAAAGAGCCTTAACCGACCCCCTATGGGTGTTAAACCCTGCTCATCACTTGGAACGATGGAAGTTCCTACCACCAGCTCCCCTGAACCTTCTCCTGTTCTGCCCCCCTCGTCTGTTACCACCGGCAAAGTCGGGCGAGGCCGACTGTTGCCCCTGACTCTGGGTAGGGGACCGCTGGAATCTGGGGTAATATTGTCCCGGGTAAAAGGAACGAGAGGGGCCCCTACGAAATGGCTGTGAAAGTCGGAAATCCGACCTCCTAGCCAGGGAGGGGAGGATCCTCTTCTTTGATTTTGTCTCAATAAGAAGAGGATCAAGGGCCTTGCCGAATAGCTTCTCCCTGGATATAGGTGCAGAGGCGAGCTTCCATTTGTGCCTCGCATCTGCCTGCCAATGACGGAGCCACAGGAGGCGTCTGGCGCAGACCTGAGAAGCTATGGCGCGAGAGGAGAACTTCACGGCACTAAAGGTGGCGTCTGCCGAAAACTCGGCCGCCGCAATTATCTTGGCCACGTCTTGATGCACCCGGGTGTTGGAAGGTGGTATAATGTCTCTCAGATGGTGAAGCCATCTGAGGGAGGACCTTGTAAAAAAGGAGGCAGCCGTGGCCGCCTTAATGGCCCACGCATCAGAAACATGTGCTCTGCGCAAGGCCAATTCAGCTCTCCTTTCCTCTGCCTTCAGAGCTTCCTCCGCCTCCCCGGGGATGACTGAGGATGACACCAGGGCAGCTATGGGATCGTCTACTTCAGGGGCGTTTAAGGATCTAGAAAACTCGGGGCAAGGTTATAAAATCTCTTGTCGTGACCGGTCGGGGGAGGATAAGAGGCAGACAGGGCCCATTGTTTGTCCACGAGGTCCGTGAACATGTGAGGAACGGGAATAACTTCTGTTTCGGTGGTAGGTTGGTGGAATATCAGGTCGCCTGGTTCTTGCTGCGACCCGGGCGACTGGACTGGGGGGCTGGCAAGGCGAGCGGTGTTCTTCGCCTTGAACAGAAGGGACTTGAACAAGTGTGGTTTGAATAGCCCCATGAAAACTGGATGGTCAGGGGAAATCCCTTCATCGTCGGACATTCCCCTCTCAAGAGAGTCCGCTTCAGAGAGATCCTGGTCAAGATCGTGAAGTGACCTGGCCTCTTGATCCATCCAGTCACCCCGGACCCCCATGTCCTGTATACCCTGGTATATCCTGTATACCGGGATTAAGGAGCTCCCCCTGGGGGGATGTTGAGTGGTACTGCCGTTCCACCATACTCACGGAGCGGCCTGATAGAGACATGCAATCTGGCGCGATGGAAGTTTGACTGGCACAAAGAGATTGCTGCACGCTGGAGGCAATGCCCCTTTGTATTGCCAGCTCCATCCACGACCTCATCATGGGTGGTATTTCGTCCGGGAGATCAACCTCTGGACGCAGGCCTGCCGCTGTGGGCGTGAACGTAGCCTCAGGGGTCCTACGTGGAACCAGATCCGACCTTGAAGCTTCCTGGTGGGTGAATCCGGGCCTTTGCCTGGCTGGAGTGGATAAATCCAGGGCAACAAGAGGGGGGGTTGGGGGTCGGGCAGAAGTAGAAGGTCGAGGAGCGGGATCTGGTCCCGACTCCCTGGTGCGCTTTCGCACCAGTTTCTCCAAGGCCTGGTGCCGTCTATGGGCGTCCTTCTCAGCTGCCCGGGATGGCTTACTAGAATGTGGGTGCAGCGGTCGGGATCCCTGATCACTAGCCATTATGTATGGGCACGTTATTACCAAATATTATTATTACTACTACTACTACTACTATTATTATTATTATTATTATTATTATTATTATTATTGATAGTAACTCTAATAACAAAGACTGGTAATATCCTGCCTAATATTACAGTTAGTAATATTACAAATGTACTGAAGGAAACACTATTATTAATATTGAAATTATTGACCAAACCAGAATGTAGTAGGCCTGTAAGACCTGCCAGCCGCTGTCAGAATGGCCTTAGTGATAAGTGTGGCCTGGTGTAAGCCCCCTAGAAGGGAAGCCCAATATGGTGAAGGCCTGTTGGTCAGACAGATAGACTAAGGCAAATGGCCTGCCCGAAGCCCCCAGGAAGGGAAACCAATAGGGAGTATCCGAGTTGGATAGATAGGTGGGTGCCTCAGTCCCCAAGGAGGGAAACCTCATGAGGCTGTAGGCTGCTGACGGCCTTCACCGGATTGCGCCACACGGTCTGACAAAATGGCGCTCACGCCTCGTGGCTGCCTGCAATTACGCGTGCACAGCCCCCAAGAAGGGAAGCTGTCCAGGCACGCTGCAGAGAAGGGAATTAGCCAACACGCCAGCCCCACTCGTAAAATGGACTAATGAGCGATCAGGGGGTGGCGGGGGAAGAGGCGAGCGCAGCGGCGTCTGTTTTTTGATCGGGGAGATAAGGCGCGCGGCGTGTCTCCAGCCGCAGCCGCCCCCACACCAAGCTTACAGTTTCTCTCCTAGCGAGCCGCGATCGCTCCCGGCCAGCAAGCGATCGGATAGATAAGGCTCCGAGGCGGCCGCCTCAGAGCGCTGAGAAATTCAAGTCACCAACTTCTCCGGCGATCGGATATCAAGCGCCGCGATCACTCCCAGCCGGGAGCGATCGGAAAGATAAGGCTCTGAGGCAGCCGCCTCAGAGCGCCGGTGACCCTAATTAGCAACCCCCGACGGCCTGAATGTTAAACTCTATCGGGGATGAAGTGGTCTATTGAACAATTCGCTGCTCTGGTCAAAACCCAGCTATTCTCTCGAGGCTGAGCAAAAAACTGGGGCGTTAGGGTGGAGCGACAGAGGAGGAGCGTCCCAGTATGTTTTTGCCCAGCCTGCTTCGCGAGACTCCGAGCACCTCCCACTTCTGGATGCTCGGAGCAGCTCGGGGGAGAAGAGCGCTCCAGCTCTAGGCCATCACTCACCCTATTTCCTTTTGAAGTAAGCCGTATTAAATTATTAAGCCAAAATATTACAGCAAAGAAGTTAAAGGCATGAGCTTAAAAAAAGGAAAGAAAACAGCACTAGCTAAGCTGGTACCCATCATGCCTTTGGTCAATCAAAGTTTTCACATGGTGCTCTTTAATAAGATAGAGAAAGTGTAATCTAGGCTATCACCCTTAGTCATATCTGTGCTGCAGTACATGCACCATTCCTTGGTAACAATAAGAAGAGTACTTGACAATTTAAGCACATTTTGGTCAGGGTACACAAACATTACTCAAAGCATAATTGTGTTATGCTATACAAAAATTAAGGTCTCTAATCATATCCTACAAATACCAGGATGAATGCAGTGTAAGAGCACATATCTAGGGTATTGCTTAGGCATTAAAAGTGAAAAAGAGTGAAAAACCAACAGAAGTATTAATCATTCCATCATTATGCTCCTTTATTTTCTAGATAACTGAACAGTTTATTACATTATGTAATCCAAGGAAATTTAAATTCTTGAACATTTTATTCTTGTCCATTACATTTGCATGCCATTAGCTAGACTGACATGCTGCATATATTCCTGTTGTTTGAAGAAGATTAAAATGAATAAAATTACTATTGATAGAGAGATTTGGAGATACAGATAATATAAAATGTGAATATATTCCAAGAACATTGCAGTTTTCTACCAGAATACCAATATTATCTAGTGATTCAAGGAAATTTTAAAGTGCCATGTAGGCAATAATATCTCATTTCTTCCATGAAGATATGATTCTAAGAGGGAAGGATTGCTTGTCAAGAAAGAATGAATCTAATTGTACAACTTGCTGAGCACTCTTTATCTAAATACACAGAAGGGTTTGAAAATTAAACGAAGAAAGATTCCTTATGACAGTACAAATGATTGGCTGCCTAAATGTATGAAGCCTATCTGAGAAGACACTACAACTACACTTGATCTTAGCCAAAAGGCCGAGAAGCAATGGACACTACAACTGAGAAAAAAAAGTAGCTTAATAGCTAGGGCAGTAGATCAAAGACCCCAAAGCCTCTTATTCTAGCAGCCTAAAAGCCTAACTGATCCTTACATCTTATGTACACATACACATCAAATTGTAGTTATTGTTTCCTTAGTACCCACAAGGAGAAAGAGATCATACTGAGAAAGATGGCATAGATAAACAAAAGGGACAGAAGAATCACATCACAGGAGCAATCACATCACAATTATGACAGACAAACTCAGAAATAAATTAAGCTTTCTGTTTCCATGCATTATCTCACATCTATTTTAATGGAAACATTGAGTATCTTCAAATTATGAATTAGCATCTCCAATTTATGAAGACATCGAATATCAGCTCCTACACTAGATGTGAGCAAACCTCTGGCCCTTGGGGCACTTCTTAAAGCCCCTTTTCCCTCACTCTTTTTGGGCCCTTACCACAACTGCCTACAACATTCCCCCAATTCATATTTCAATAAATTCATATTCTCAGAATAGACATGCAGTTACAGAGAGTACCATGACAAGAAATATGGTATTACACAACTGAGAAAAATGGAAGGAAGAAACAATCTGTACCTGCCTTTAACTGCAGATGCTGTGTTATAGCAACATATTTTGTTTTGTTTTTTCAGACCTGTGAACTTTATTTAACTATGTCACATTCATAATGCAATTTTCAGGGTGCACAGAAATGCAACAGAAGGAGAGAATGAGAGTCATTAACTGGACCACAGTCAGAATTGGAGACACCTAACAGCTGGCAGTCAGAACAAATAATTTATTTTTCTCAAATGAATGTTAGATTTGTTCTACTCTTTTAAACAGATAAAATATGATTTCAGCCTTGACAGTGAGCAGCAAGTGTGTATGATAATATTTCTGAGAATAAGAAGTGATGGGAGCAATCAAAAGCTAGTTTAGATGATAGACCTGACAAGCAGCTGGTAATCAGGAGCTGCATATCCAAATAAGAGTACAGGTGATTCAGAAAAGTAGTATCTTTCAGAAACAGAAAATCACATTTTAGGATTTTCAAAATGATGATAGCCACTGGTAGGTCTTCAATACACACAAATATTCAATTGCTAAGTTGAAGAGAAAGTTCTAGGCAACACTACCTTCTACATTTTCCTTTAAGCCTCCTTGAAATGATTTTGCCTTCTATTCTCTCAAAGGTTGGCTTGCTTCATTTGTATGTCAAATCCTGTTTTTTCAATCAGTCCCCTGACAAATGTCAGGTTGATAAAAAGGATTATACACATCTCTGTAATGGACTTCTTAGCACAGGTCTGTAAACCCACAGGAGAGGTTCTTTATAGCTAATTCCAAAAACTTATTTTATCTGGATCCTTAGTCCATGTAAAACTTTTTTAATTTTATATATACATATATGTGTGTGTGTGTGTGTGTGTGTGTGTGTGTAGGCCTTGGTGTATTCGGGTCTTGTCCCTGTAAGATTGAGAATCTAAGATTGAGATTCTCAATCTTACACGGGACAAGACCCGAATACATCAAGACCTACATACCTTTACCCGTGAAAATCTATGAAAACATATATATGTGTGTGTGTGTGTGTGTGTGTTCTGTCTCACCTTCACTTCCCCAGAAGTTAAGGAACGTTAACACAGAAGAGTCACGCTGGCCTGTCTCCAAAATCCCAGTTATCTCTCCCGACAAGAGTGTTGGCAGTCACCCAGGCTCTCACTGCCAAATTCAAAGCCAACAAGGAATGTTGTACTCACAGAAGGCTGATTTATTTTCAGAGTCCAAAAACTAAATCAAGCACACAGATGGAATTCTCGGATTCATATTACACTTTGTCACATACAGAGTCTGCAACGTAGGCACACCCACTTTTATACCTGGTGGGGTGTGGTCCAGCTCAATCTCTGGCCCTCCCACGTCCCCTACGTTGCTGCTGACTTTTCTCCCTCCGACGTTGCCTGGGATCAAGCCAGGAACCCTCCTCCTCCCTCTCTCGCCATGGCCTTACTGATACACGTCTCTCAGGCAGTTCCTCTTGACTTTCCGAGGAAACCTGAGGCATTGCCAGGGAGGAAGGTCCTGGGGAGGGGGGCCTTGCCAGGGAGGAAGGTCCTGGGGAGGGGGGCCTTGCCAGGGAGGAAGGCCCTGGTGAGGAAGGCATTGCCCGTTCCTCCTCTTCTTCTTCTTCATCATCCAGGTCCTCTTCCTCCATCAGCACAGGCTCACGAGGCGGGGCCACAACATATATATATATATATATATATATATATATATATATATATATATGTAGGTCTTGGTGTATTCGGGTCTTGTCCCGTGTAACATTGAGAATACCTTGGCAACGTTTCGACGAAATCTCATCCGTCATCTTCAGGCTGGTGTCTTCAGCTTCGTTCTCCTGGGAGAAGTGTGTGATTGTGGCTGTTTTCCCCTTTTAAACTCTAGAGTTGGCTGTGTTGTTACTTCTTGATTGGTTTGTGGAGTTGATGTATGCAGATTGGATGGCCTTTTCCTGAGACCCTGTGTGGCTGAGGTGCTGGCTGTGTGTCTCTCAGCCTTTTGTGTTGTAACGACCTGGGTAATGGGCTGTGTGATGACCTTCTGAGTTCTATTGTTGTGATGTCCTGGGTGTGGTGCTGTAATCTCCTGGGTCGTTGTCTGTGCTGCAACCTCCTGATGTTTTTGTGTTGTGATCTCCTGATGTTTTGTGTTGTGATCTCCTGAGTTACTTGAGTTCACTCAAGTACCTATTAAAGAAGCCTTGACAGCTATCCAAAACAAATACAACCCCCCTAAGCACATCCTAGATCTGACCAACCATTGCCTTTCCAACACGTACTTCATCCACAATGGACAAAGATATAAACAGATAGAAGGAGCACCTATGGGATCACCCCTCTCACCCGTCATCGCTAACCTATACATGGAACATTTTGAAACCAATGCTCTAGACAATCGAATACAAACCCAAACTCTGGCTTAGATATGTAGATGACACTTTCGTAATTTGGCCACACGGGAAAGAAAAACTGGACAACTTCCTCACACATCTCAACAGCCTACACCCCAAAATACAATTTACCATGGAAACAGAAACCAACAATCAACTTCCGTTCCTGGACGTCCTAATTTACAAAAACCCAACGGCTCCCTAGGACACACCATCTACCAGAAAAAGACACACACTAACCGCTACTTAAATGCACAATCCCATCACCACCCTGCACAGATCAACTCCGTAGCCAAGACCCTCATATCCAGAACCAAACGCCTAGCTGACAAAGACCACTTGAGAACAGAATTACACACCCTCACTAACGTATTAATGTCCAATGGATTCCAAAGAAGCACAATCACCAACCTAATCCAAGGGAGACTCCCCAAAACCAAGACACAGAACAGGATAATGGCATCACCTCCTCCCTTACATCAAAGGCACCACAGATAAAATCAGCAAAATTCTCCACAAACACAATATCAGGACAGCCTTTGGCACTGATCAAAAATAGCCAACATCTTAAGAAACCCCAAAGACAAGATCCAGCTAGAAAACCAAGGAGTTTATAAAATACCATGCAAAATTTGCCCAGCCACATACATTGGACAAACCAACAGGAGAATAAATGCACGCATCGCAGAACACAAGAACGCAGTCAGAAAAGAAGAAAAACTTCCTCCCTTTTCCAGCACCTTAAAGCCACAGGACATGAAATTGATTTTGAAGGATCCAAACTTATCTCCAATACTGAACACTTCAACAAGAGAATAATTAGGGAAGCCATCGAAATAGAGAAACACCCCCATAACATGAATAAACGGGATGATACTTCCGCCTACCAGACATCTGGAAACTAGCCCTAATCAACAAACGAGTCCCAGCCACAAAACCAACACGGACCCAAAATAACACATGATGCCACCACCAATCTCCTTCACCAGACTCAAACCCAAGCCCACGCCACAGATGAAAGGCAACCACCATCCAGAAACCAGACCATGGCTGCAACACCAGCTGCTACACCCCCTCCGACCCCCAAACTAAGCAAACTGACACACGCTATAAACACATAGCCAGACCTCAAACTCGAGCCAAACCAAGGCCCAGAATGCCACATCACAGCCTTCCACCCAGGATACTACATCACAGAACTCAGGAGATCACAACACAAAACATCAGGAGGTTGCAGCACAGACAACGACCCAGGAGATTACAGCACCACACCCAGGACATCACAACAATAGAACTCAGAAGGTCATCACACAGCCCATTACCCAGGTCGTTACAACACAAAAGGCTGAGAGACACACAGCCAGCACCTCAGCCACACAGGGTCTCAGGAAAAGCCATCCAATCTGCATACATCAACTCCACAAACCAATCAAGAAGTAACAACACAGCCAACTCTAGAGTTTAAAAGGGGAAAACAGCCACAATCACACACTTCTCCCAGGAGAACGAAGCTGAAGACACCAGCCTGAAGATGACGGATGAGATTTCGTCGAAACGTTGCCAAGGTATTCTCAATCATACACGGGACAAGACCCGAATACACCAAGACCTACATACCTTTACCCGTGAAAATCTACGAAAACAAATATGTATATATATGTATATATAAACATGTACAAGTACATTCTTAAACTTGGAGCTAAAACTCACCCGAGTTTTCAGACTTTTTGATCCAAAGGTTCATAAAAGCTAAAAAACAGTTAAATTTTCTGAAAGTGATTTAAAAAGGAAGTATGAAAACTCAGTGTCCATTTGAAGACACTGGCTGCAGTTTGAGTAAGATGGCTTTTTGCATTCATGTCAGAAGCACTTCAAGGTCCAAAGGATTAGCTGGTGACATTCATCATTGCCCTGGTGACGTCCAGTTGGAGGTTCCTTTCATGTCCCTGGCAGGAGCTGGAGTGGAGGATGAGAGCTCAACGTTGCCCCATGGCAGCTCTCTGGTCTCAAATGTGGGCTTGCTGCCCAGCATTCCAACCACTTGAGCCACTGTGCTCCTAGTAAAATGGCTAATCCCTCACCTCTCGGAGCTACAAATCCTTTGGAGACCTGATCTTGTAGTCTCCTCATGAGGAGCAGCTCCCTAGAACACTTGTGGGCAATCTCAAGTTTACTCATTGTATGGAGAGAAATTACAACATGTTGGTCTACTTGCCGTTTCTCGTCATTCTGCTGTAGTTATCAGCTCTGCTTTCTGTGGATTTTTCTTCAGACTGCTCTTTTTTCTCTAGAAGTTGGGGCTTGCTTTTCTTCTCTAAGTGGTTATAAAGTTTAATAATTTAAGCCAAATATTATGCATTAGTTCAGAGAGAATGGATGCACTGAACTGAACATTTAAACAGTGGATGAGTGGATGGGAGAATATAAATATTTCCGTTTGCTGGGCTTAATATCCAGTGACTTCTGAATTTGAAATTTACTTTCAAAAAGAATATGATGAAAACAACCCTTTTATGTTGTTGAATAAACTTGCATGTCCTGAAGGCTTCCCCTCACCTTATTTTTTTTACACCAGATGAAATAAAAGTTTCCACTGCTGGTTTTAAAGTAAACACAGAACCTTGACATTTGAACTAAGGTTGTTGCACTTTCATCTGTGGTTTGAAATTAAAACAAGTAGTAAAATTATATTGACCCTGAATTATTCTAACTAACTATAAATAAGTCAGTATTTCTTGTGTTTGAATATATTGCCCCACTACAGTTATCTTAAATAAATGCTTTATCTCATATCTAGATAAATGAAATCAAGTGAAATTCCAAATAGATTGAATCATTTGAATAGCAGCATTTTCTTTTTGTAAGAAATTGTATATATTAAATGCTTGTGAAGAAGTAATGCCAATAACAAGCCGACATATTCACAGGTTTGAAAACAACTAAGCTCTTATCTCTGGTATTCAATATGATGAGCTATGTTTTGACATCGCTCAATTCTGCTCTCATGCAATATAATGAAATAGAAACATATTTAGACATAATTGAAGAAGAATTGAAAGACCAAATTAGCAAAATTGGAGGTCATGTTACAAGTGAAATTATATTCCACAACTTACATACATTTAAAATACTTACAAACCCAACATCAACTGTCTCTGGTGATCTCTCTTGTAGAATGTGATGTTCCCCCTGTAAATTGCTTAATTTGCTTCAGACTAGATTTTAACTCTACTTCATAAATCACTATGGGCAGTGTGCTGGTTAAGCTAAATAGATTCATGGAGTCTGTACTGAGGACTGAACTACCCTAGAATTACATCCGATTTACAGAATTGGCTGTTGCCTGACCTGCTTAGCCTCAGAAGTTGACAGGGTGTAATTCTGAGTATCATGAAAAGCTTGAAAAAATGATTTGAAGAGATTTGATGGAGTCTTCTCTTTGTGTCATATCTGGGGCGTCCATGCTTGTTTAGAGCTCATTATTCTGCTGGATTTAATGCTAAAGCAGTTTTTTTCTGAAGGAAGAAGATGGTTGCAGCTGAGATGGTTGCAGCTGAGATAAGCTGGTCATTTTGAATCTCATTTTAGTGAGCTGTCTATTTTGATTAGTAGTTTTTCATTTCTCACGTCTGACCTACTTAATTATCCATATTTTAAACCTTACCATCCATTAGGCAAAAGGGATAACACATGAAAAATTTGAGTTACTGTCATTTTATATTGGATTGGATGTGGGAGCTTTTACTCAAAAAAGATGATCAATATTGAGAATTGCTCACACATCTGCTGAAAGACTGAAATGACATATGACATCCAAAAATGTCTAGCACCAGAGGCAGTTCAAGCCCCCATTTCTGCAGCTTCCAAAGATCACTCTGACTACATCGCTGAACTTCAGTGGCATGATTGCTGAAAATGTTAGTCCCTAAACTAGGTTTAACACATTTTTTCCATAAAAGAAAACCCTTGTCACTTAAACAAAAGCTAGCCAATCCCACTCTATTTGACCAGTCTCTCCATTGACTGGCTACCAAAAGATTATCCATTCCATTTCATAAAAAAAGATAATATATAGGAACGTTGTCACTCTTCTTTTCATAAATTAATAATGCTGCTTTTATCTGCATTTATTCAATAAATAATTCAAAAACCCTGTTGATGGAACTAGATTGCTGAAATTAAAGCTGAAAATGCTTACAGACCAAACCATAAATATAGATATAAAACCTCTTGTTAAAAACCAGCATACCAGCTTTATTGACTCTACTAATTCACTTAGCACTAAGATCTTGTTAACAAGTTGATTTTGACAGCTCTTTCATACTTGCCAACAAGACATATATTTCAATGTAACTGCATGTTGCAATATTTTTTTAGTAAACATGGAGAAAAAAGAGCAACATGGGCAACAATTCGACTCCTTCAACTCTTCAAGTACAACTTTAGCACCCCAGACTTAAAAAAAATTGTCTAGAGAATCTTGATGGAAGTAAATTTGAGTATTTCTTTTCTCAAGAAAAATAGCTGCAAGTAATTTACATTTCTTAGCAGGGTTATCAGGGTTATTTATGGCCTGAGTTGCCAAGCTTGAGCTTTCTCCCTTTTTTTCCAATTCAAAATAATTTCATCTGCTTGATTCCAAATTCCAGAGTAATTGAACACTATTCTCTCCACTTAATATTATGTAACATAAGTACCTTTTATTTGAACAAGTATGCCCTACATAATGTTGCCATTGTGTCTGTCTGTCTGCCTTTGTGTCTCTACATAAATCTATGAGAGAATGAAAATGTATATAGAAGCAGAGTCTTTGTATTTATGAAAATGCAGATCCAAAATGAGTCATTTCTGAGCCATTCCATCCTTTCCCCCTGGTTTTGTTATTATTTAACTTTGCACAGTGTTCCTGTTTTGGTGCCTTAGTATATGAACTAGCAGCAGTTCTGCAGACTTGTCTGAGTTTATGTTTTAGACCCATTGTTATATATCAACTTTCCCTAATAGGTTTTGAATTCTTGAACTTTTAATGCCATGCATTTGAGGAGAAAGGACATTATCATTGTAGGCTTTTATCACTTACATTTTTCATCTTCCGTGGAGAATCCTGCTTTTTATTTTTCCCAACCTATTTACTTTTGTGTGGCTGTTATACATCAGTCACCTGTTTTATTGATTCAGCTTTTGTCTATTTTATGTTTCATGGTATTACTTTGTTTTTGAACTGCTTGTGTTCTTTATTTAAATAATTTTACCAAACATGCCATTTTCAGTTGTTGTTTCTCAAAGTTTGATGAGTTTCATTTGGTGTAGTGGCTAAGCTGCTGGCTTAGAAAGTAGGAGCTGGTGAACCTAGGCCTCCCTGAGGTATGAAAAACTGGCTGGATGACTGCTAGCCAGCTCAATCTACCACATATAATACTTGTAGAAAAATTAGGAGACAGAAGTATTAGGCATGTTTGCCTCTTTGACCTCAGTTGTCCCATGTATATGAGATAAAAATCTAGTAATAATATTTTTTCTTCTATGAGTTTCATTTTATTTGACAATATGTGTTTTCTCTTTGATGAGAAAGGAGAAGCTGGGCTTCTGGATTTGTTCAGTTTCCTTTTTCTGCCCTCTAAGTTATTTTTCATTTGATTGAAAATTAATATCTACCTTCTGCAACTATTTCACATTTTGCATTTCAATTCCCTCCATTAAATGAAGAAATATACAGTCAGTGCTTTATTTTGATGCTGTGAAAAGCACATACAATATACCTTTGGACAGTGTTCTTGCACAGGAAATATGAGGATTCTGCTATCAAAAACTGTCTATTTTACTTCTGAGGTAGTTTTCTACAGTCTTATTTATTTATGCATCCATCCCATCCCATCCCATGTCCCATAGGTGCTTTTTTCTGGTTTTCTTTGAAGATGTTTTGCTTGTCATCTAAGAAGCTTCTTCAGCTCTGACTGGATGATGGAGAATGGAAGGATGTATATTCATTGCAAACAGCTTGTCATTTGCATTCTTTTAGAGAGTCCTTGAGGCCATCTGGAGATTTATCTGCATTGTCAGGGTTACCTGAGTAGTGGAAAGTAATGTGGAGTCTTCTTGGAACTCCTGAAAAGACTATGTTGTAGACTGAAGATAGATGAGAAGTGAAATGTCTTCAAAGAAAAAACAGAAAGTCCAGTTGCCTCTTGAAAAAGCACCTTTGAGACAACCATGACCTGGATGTCTGAGAATCTCCATAGACATCCATTCATATAATTTATAAAGCTGCTCATTTCACACAAGTAACTCTGAACAGTTTACAAGATTAAAAGAAACAAACCTACCAAATGTAACCCTATAGCATCCAAGAATTATCTTTAAACCCTACTCACTATCAACAGCAAGCAGAGTTCATATACCACTGACCCTAATGCCTGAGAAACAGTCAGGTCTTCAATACCTTGTGGAGGCTAACCAGGATGTGGTCCTACAAGTTGACATTTATTAACAAAGGACCTGGACCATGCCTCCTCTACTAGATCTGGTGAGGTGGGCATAAACAATAGGAGAAATATTGTCAAGCAAGTAACCTGATCTTATGCAATAGCAGGCTTTCCACCAGTCTTAAATTTTGCACTCAGAAATGCACTAAACTCAGTGACTATTAAATCCAAGAAGTCATGCATATATAGTAAGCTCTTAAACTTGCAATTCAGGTCCTGAAATATATAACAGATTTAATATGTAGTTACTAAAAATAAAATAAGCATTACTCTAGATAGCAACAGAAAAGTATATTTTACATATAGACTATTTGTCAGAACAATAATACTCATTTTATCTCTATAGGGCTCATATAGGAAGAATCTTACTGGATCTTTTGTCAATCTCTTATCCACAATCAAACATATTTATACTTCCCCTGAGACTTCTTGCATTCAGTTTAACTGGTCATTTTTTGAAACTCAAGAGAAATCAAATACCTCCTAGAAATGACTAGATGTATTTTTAATTCAATTTATTCCATTTTTAGTTCATAATTTAATCAGCCTTGAAGTGATTTTTTTTCCTTATAAAAAATGTAACACTGCTAAATCATTTACATTTCCCTTTCCCTTTTTAACATAGAAAAATCCTGCCTTTCATTTCTTGTGTGCAGGAAGCACCAAAATTGACAGATATCATGTTCCATTGCTTTAAAATGCTGGTAGTGAGTCTTCTCTCCCACCTTTGACAGCATGATCTGCTCAGAAGTAGACTTCATTACATTACATAAAGCTTATTTCTAGTTGAGGATACTGGATTTCAGCCTGAATTTTTCACATCTATATAGAATAACCCTTCCAAGTTTTCTATCTTTCCTCCTCATTCATTACTATTTCTCAATACAGTTGAAACTGTGCCAAGCCTCGTATCCAAATCTCTCATTTCTCACCATGGATACCTCAATTTTTTTCATCTGGGACTTCCATCACATTCAGCCTTTAACCACTGAGAAAGTTGGCATTTTTTTAAAGAAGCCCCAAAGTCAGTGGAAGGGCCACAAATTATACACCCTATATTTTTCTTCGTAAACCTGGCAAGTGATTTTTCATGTGATCATTTTTTAAAAAAAATCCCAGTATTTTAAGCATGCTTGTCTTTTGCATAAATTTAAGACACCTATCCAAAGTAGAAACAGAAATAGAATCATATGACTGGAAAGGACCTTGGAGGTCTTCTAGTCCAGCTCACTTCCCAAGGTAGGAATCCTTATTCCATCCCAGACAGATAGTTGACCAGTCTTTTCTTAAAAACCTCCAGCAATGGAGCACCCATAACTCTGAGTGGCAAATTGTTTTCATTGTTCAGGAATTTCTCCTTAGTTCCAGGGTTGGGTCTCCCTCTGACAAGCTTATACATTGCTTCTTGTCCTGTGTTCTGGTGCCTTGGGAGAATAAATTGGTCCCTCTTCCCTGTGACAACCCTTCAAGTATTGGAAAATGGTTATCATGCCACCCCTAAGCCTTCTCTTCATTATGTCAAACATACCTAGTTCCCTTAGCTGTTCCTTGTACAGTTTTCCCCAGATTGGTGTCATCTGCAAATTTGATGAGTGCTCCTTCAATCCTCTCATCTAGATCATTTATGAAGATGTTGAAAAGCACTGGGCCCAATCTAGAACCTTGAGTTATACCATTGGATGCTTCCTTCCACGTAGATGTAATTCCATTGTGGATCACATACTGAGTATGGTTGATCAGCCAACTGTGAATCCATATGATGGTGGTGCTATTGTTTTAGTCTTGTTCTATTTTACCAAGAAATAGGCTATGGTCTACTTTATCAAATGCCTGAAGTTTAAGTATAGTAAATCCACAGCATTTCTTTGATTCACTAATTTAGTCACTTTATCCCCACCTTGCCCCCACCCCCAAAAAGAAAAGGCAATGAAATTTCTTTGCCATGATTTACTTTTAACAGACTCATGCTGGTTTCAAGAAATCACCTTGTTCATTTCTAGATGTTCACAAATCTGCTGCTTGATTATTTTTTTCCAGGATTTTCCAGGTATTGATGTCAAGTTGATTGGCCTATAATTTCCAGGATCCACTTCTTCCACCCCCTTTTTGAAGATTGGATGACATTAGCTCTTCTCCATCCTGTAGCACTTCTCTCATGCTTCAGGAGCACTGAAAGATTTTATCCAGTTGTTCCAAGATCACACATGCCAGCTCTTTCAGTACCCTGGGATGTAAAGCATATAAGAAAGTAGGATTTTTTCAAAATGTATAAAGCTCCTAAAGCTTGAGTTATTCTCCCAAAATGTATAGCATTTTGAAACTGTAGTATTCTGTAATCCCACTTGCCATATACACAACTTGTTTAAATCTCTTCCAATTAACTGAATTTTAAAGTGCTTTAGCTGAATCATGTACCAAGTGATATTTAAATATCATAAATAAACATAGCCTTCTAACAAATTTAAAATACTAATGGTCTGTAACATTCTTTCTGTTGTTTGATATCTTACATTCCCACTAATATACAGGTGAAACTCAAAAAATTAGAATATCGTGCAAAAGTTCATTTATTTCAGTAATGCAACTTAAAAGGTGAAACTAATATATGAGATAGACTCATTACATGCAAAGCAAGATAGTTCAAGCCGCGATTTGTCATAATTGTGATGATTATGGCTTACAGCTCATGAAAACCCCAAATCCACAATCTCAGAAAATTAGAATATTGTGAAAAGGTGCAATATTCTAGGCTCAAAGTGTCCCACATTAATCAACTAATTAAGTCATAACACCTGCAAAGGGTTCCTGAGCCTTTAAATGGTCTCTCAGTCTGGTTCAGTAGGAATCACAATCATGGGAAAGACTGCTGACCTGACAGTTGTGCAGACAACCATCTTTGACACCCTCCATAAGGAGGGAAAGCCTCAAAAGGTAATTGCAAAAGAAGTTGGATGTTCCCAAAGTGCTGTATCAAAGCACATTAACAGAAAGTTATGTGAAAGGGAAAAGTGTGGAAGAAAAAGGTGCACAAGCAGCAGGGATGACCGTAGCCTGGAGAGGATTGTTAGGAAAAGGCCATTCAAAAGTGTTGGGGACTTTCACAAGTCAGTGCAACAAGAGTCACCATACACAGACGGATCCTAGACATGGGCTTCAAATGTCATCAGAAGTGTCTTACCAGGGCTAAAGAAAAACAGACCTGATCTGTTGCTCAGTAGTCCAAAGTCCTCTTTTCTGATGAGAGCAACTTTTGCATCTCATTTGGAAACCAGGGACCCAGAGTCTGGAGGAAGAATGGAGAGGCACACACTGCAAGAGGCTTGAAGTCCAGTGTGAAGTTTCCACAGTCTGTGTTGATTTGGAGAGCCATGTCATCTGCTGGTGTTGGTCCACCATGTTTCATTAAGTCCAAGAGTCAACACAGCTGTCTACCAGGAGATTTTGGAGCACTTCATGCTTCCTTCCTCAGATGAGCTTTATGGGGATGCTGACTTCATTTTCCAGCAGGACTTGGCACCTGCCCACACTGCCAAAAGCACCAAAACCTGGTTCAATGACTGTGGGATTACTGTGCTTGATAGGCCAGCAAACTCGCCTGACCTGAACCCCATAGAGAATCTATGGGGCATTGCCAAGTGAAAGATGAGAGACATGAGACAGAACAATGCAGAAGAGCTGAAGGCCGCTATTGAAGCATCCTGGTCTTCCATAACACCTCAGCAGTGCCACAGGCTGATAGCTTCCATGCCACACCACATTGAGGCAGTAATTGATTCAAAAGGGGCCCAAACCAAACATTGAGTACATATGCATGCTTATACTTTTCAGAGGTCCGATATTGTTCTATGTACAATCCTTATTTTATTGACTGCATGTAATATTCTAATTTTCTGAGATTGTGGATTTGGAGTTTTCATGAGCTGTAAGCCATAATCATCACAATTATGGCAAATCACAGCTTGTACTATCTTGCTTTGCATGTAATGAGTCTATCTCATATATTAGTTTCACCTTTTAAGTTGCATTACTGAAATAAATGAACTTTTGCATGATATTCTAATTTTTCGAGTTTCACCTGTAAACAGCAGACATATGCTGCGAAGAAAATTAGATTTGTATATGAAGACATTTTTGAATAAAATAAGATTGCTATGTCTATATAAAATAAAGGTTTTCTTTCTACCTTTTTTTTGAAATTCTACTCTAACTCTACAATCTTCCCAAATATACACCTAATGAAGGAAGGAAACTATTTCTTTATCCAACCTCATAAAAAGGGATACTTTAGGAATTGAGAGGAGATGGCTATTAGTGCTAATTAAAGGCACATGTTTTGAAATTTGTACAATATCAAAGCAACACATTTTCTCTCTTTAAATTCAGGCTAAATATTTGCAGTGTGGACTGAAATTTGGAAGTGTTTGTAGTAAGTCAGGTACATTTATTTTTATGTACAAACATTGGCAAGGGATGTTTGATCATATTTTTGTCCTCCCCATAAACCTTCCAATGGATGGTGAGGATGAGTGGTGAGCAATGAGGGTGATCCTTGGTAAAAATGACTGTGAAGTGTCAATATTTGATTGAACTTGTATAACTTTATCTACAATTGTGATCACCTCCTTATCTCAAAAAATGCCTTGCTTCTTCCTACATTCCCTAGGGTTGAATAACAGCTGGTTCTCCCTGTTGCATTAATAAATTAGGATTAGGAAGCAAATCCTGAGCCCATCAATTTATGCATTTCCCCAGCAGGTTCTCCAAGAGACTGAAAATTTAAAACATATCAAAAATTTGAAAAAATAAAACAAGTAAAACTTAATCAAACCAACTAAAATACACCTGCTCCTCATTCCTCCCCCCCCCAAAAAAATCCTTTCTGAATATTTATTTTTAAAATTCCCAAAGTTATTAATTTGGTCTGGGAAGATGACATGAGAGAGAAGGGAAAAGAGAAAATTGGGAGGAAATGCCATCTGGGGAGTAGAAAAAATATGTTAAGGGTAGAGGAACAGATTATATTTGAAGTGACACAGATAAGTATAGACTATCCTAAGTATGGATCACAGATATTAAGTCCACCAATTAAAATGTAGCTCTATTAAAGGCAGGATCAGCAGTTTCTCTTCATCATTTTCTTCTTCCCATTTCTCTTGTCCAGAAACCAATCTTGAAAGATTACATAAAGGAGAGGGGGACTCTTTCCCACACATCCTTAAGTTGGAGTTTTCCTTTGGATAGTCATCTGCCAAGTTGAGGTTCATTATAACATGTAAAAATGGTCTTTAGGAATGAGAGCTGTCTTAGACCAACAAGCAGATTTGGACTTGTATGCAGCATTAAGAGGCCCCTTCTCTAATATTCTCTGCTTGATGCTGCATCACATCTGTTATGTATGCAGAGTTTAAAATGACTGGTTATTGTTGTAAAGTGTTTGAATTCATTGGTTGTAAAAGTGCAGGAAAACCCTGCACTCTGACTGGCTGGCAGCTGTGGCAGCCAGCTATAAATAGCTGCCGCGGCTGAGCCAGTCGGGCCCGTTCTGAGCTGAAGTCACAATAAACTTTGAGCTGAAGCACTCCGCATCCTGCCTCTCTATGCAAACTTAACACTGGCGACGAAGGTGGGATTTCCCTGAAGAGAAGGCAACGCGGAACAGAGAAGAGCGAGATGGCTGCGCTGAACACCCCCCCAGCCCCATTCAACCCGAAGAATGAAGACTGGGAGTCGTATGCAAATCGGTTTCAGATGTATTTGGAAGGAAGTGATCTGGCCTCCATTTCTGAGCAGCAGAAGAGGGCGGTTTTTCTCACGTATTGCGGTCCGCAGTTTTCAAGATGGCGAAGGCATTAGCGGCACAGCAGACGGAAGGTAATGGCATGGCCTGATCTAGAGAGGCTTTTAAGGGCACCCTACGCACCCCAAGTATCATGCCTCATTAAGAGACACGAGTTTTACCGCCGCGATCAGGGGGAAGACAAAAGCATAAATGACTTCGTGGCAAGTTTAAGAGACATTGGAGGTGCGTGCGAATTCAGCAGCTTAGAGGAGGCCATGCGCGATCGTTTTGTTTTGGGCCTTAAAGACAAGGTTTTGCAGAGAAAATTACTGATGAAACCTAAGATCACGCTGAAAGAAGCCATAGAGGAAGCATCTTCCGCAGAAGCCACCAAATCCTCAGCAGCAGCCATGAGAAAGATGAACAAGACTACGGGCCATTTAGATGGGGAAAAGACCACTACAACTCATTTTGATGAACTTGAATCTGAGTCAGAATGCAGTGGAGGAGAAGAAGAAATCAACAGACTCAGAATGGAGCGGAAAAGAAACGACCTGAGAAGGAAGAGGCTTGATTTCCACTGCATAGGTTGTGGGGAAACCACCCCGACTGAATGCAAGTTCCTGGACACCATTTGCCTCCGATGTGAAAAAAGAGGGCACATTGCAAGAGTCTGCAAATCATCCAGAACTCCACCAAACAGAAGAAAGTTTGCTACAAACAACAAAGATAGAGAAGTCAAGCCAAACAACACCAGTGAGAAAATGGGGCACTACACAGAAGCAAATGGAAGGAATGAAACTCATCAAACAGTAACTATTGGTCATTCATCCTCTTTAAATAACAGGAAAGTGCATGTCAAGGTATTCATTGAAGGAAGGTCTTGCCAAATGGAAGTGGACTCAGGTTCATACTTATCCATGGTGTCATGGGACACTATTCAGAGACTGATACCAGACATTCAGAAGACTCACTTCAAGAAGCAGGCATTAACTCTTAAAGACTACCAAGGGAACAAGATTCCAGTAGTTGGAACAAGAGAATTCAACGTGAAGTTCAAAGGTCACATCAAACGCCTACCCCTGACCATCATGGATAAAGATCGCCCAAGTTTGCTGGGACTAGAATGGTTCAACCCGCTGGGCATCGGAGTGACTGGCATCAATCACGTAAGCAACACTGAGTGGGAAGAGTCCTTGAAGTCTGAGTTTCCAGAGGTCTTCAGCGATGGATTAGGCAAGTACTTGGGGACCCCTATCACATTTAACCTAGATCCCAAGGTACAACCAATCCGATTAAAACCCAGAAGGGTACCCTTTGCATTGAAGGAAAAAATTGATGAACAATTAGATAAACTTATAGCCCAAGGGGTGCTGGAGCCCACAGACCACTCCAGGTGGGAAACACCCATAGTCACGCCAGTCAAGGCTGACGGTTCCGTGAGAATCTGCGGGGATTACAAGGGGACATTGAACCATGCGCTACAACAAAGCGCATATCCGGTTCCAGTGGTTCATCATTTACTACACTCTCTGGGCGGGGGCACAGTCTTCGCCAAGCTGGACCTGGCCCAAGCATACCAGCAGTTAACAGTAGACGATCTAACTGCAGAAGCCCAAACCATTGTAACCCATCGGGTGCATTCAAATGCAAGAGGTTACAATTCGGAGTAAGTGTGGCACCAGGCATCTTTCAAAGCCTCATGGAAAGGATGCTACGTGGGTTGCCTGGGGTGGTGCCTTATTTTGATGATGTTTTAATCTCTGCTGAAAATGACACTCAGTTACACGAGAAACTCAGAGAAGTTCTAACCAGGTTCAAAAAGCGGGTTAAAAGTCAAAAAGAGAAATGCACACTAAGAACTGACAAAGTAGAATTCTTGGGTTATATGATTGATAAACATGGCATCCACCCCACAGAAGCCAAAGTTCAGGCAATCAAAGAAGCCCCCAGGCCTAGATGCAAAACTGACTTGCAAGCATTCCTGGGACTTATTAATTTCTATCATATGTTTCTACCTCAGAAAGCAACCACTGCAGAACCCTTACACAGATTACTGGATAAAAATCTGCATGGGTCTGGGGCACAAAAGAAGAAGCTGCATTTAACAACATCAAGAGACAAATCACTTCTGATTGTGTCCTGATACAGTTTTCTGAGAATTTACCTGTAGTATTGACTTGTGATGCATCCCTTTTGGAGTGGGGGTGTTGAGCCACATGCTTCCCAGTGGAAGGGAAGCCCCTATTGCATTTTACTCTCGCACTTTGACCAAAGCAGAGAGAAACTACAGTCAACTGGACAAGGAAGCATTGGCTATCGTGGCAGCAGTCAAGAAGTTCCATGAGTACGTATATGGGAGAAGGTTCACCATTGTTACAGATCACAAACCTCTTTTAGGCATTGTGGCAGGGGACAGACCAACGCCCACCATCCTGTCACCAAGAATGCTGAGATGGACTGAATTTCTTGCTGCTTATTCATATAAACTCATTCACAGACCGAAAAGACATTGGGCACGCTGATGCTTTGAGTCGCTGCCCACTTCCTTTGCACACTGAGGACCCTGCTCCTGAAACTTACACCTTCTTTCTAGAAACTGTTGCCAAACTTCCAGTTCATGCTGCTGAAATTGCTAGAGAAACTGCCAAAGACACTTCATTGGCTCCTATTGTAGGCTGGATTAAAAGGGTTGGCCACTACATGATCTACCTCAAGTTTCCCAACCTTTTAAATCCAGACAAACTGAATTATCTGTCTTGAGGGGATGTATTTTGTGGGGTAACAGGGTGGTTATTCCTGCAAAATTGCAGAAAGCAGTTTTGGAAATGTTACATGAGAGTCATCCGGGTATTGTCAGAATGAAGGGATTGGCCAGGAGTTATGTATGGTGGCCTGGTATAGACAAAAAGGTTGAAACCTGGGTTGCATCCTGCCCAAACTGTCAGCAAGTAAGGCCTGCTCCACCCCAAACAAGAATGGGAATTTCCTAGGGGTCCATGGTCCAGGATTCACATTGATTTTGCTGGCCCTACCAGAGGGCACACTTTCCTTATTGTAGTTGATGCATACTCCAGATGGTTAGAGGTTATCCCCATGGTTTCCACCACTGCAGACGCTGTTATCAAACAACTTAAGAAACTTTTTGTAACTCATGGGTTACCCGATGTGCTTGTTTCTGACAATGGTCCTCAATTTACTGCTAATCTTTTTGAAACATATTTAGCGCAGCAGGGTATCAGACACGCCCTTACTGCCCCTGGGCATCCTTCAACTAACGGCCGGGCTGAACGCATGGTACGTTTTACCAAGGAGAAACTCCAACAATTGGGTCCAGGGGACATCACTGAGAAAGTTGAAAACTACTCAGTATCCAACACATCATTCCTAGTCCATCCACTAACTTAACTCCTGCCGAGCTTTTGATGGGGAGAAAACTCAGGTCTACCCTAGACCCTTCACCCACTTACGCACCCCGCACCTCTAGATTCCACCAGCAAAACTCGCACATTCACTGTGGGTGATTCTGTCTATGCTAAAAACCTTGTGGGTGAACCATTATGGATTCCTGCTGAGATAACCCAGATTACAGGCCCCAGGTCTTACAGGGTTCAAACTGAGGATGGTGTCTTGTGGAGTAGGCACATAGACCAGTTATGGTCCAGACTGCCTCTAGAGCATCGCCCTTGCTCCTCTCTGGATCCCATGCCCTCAGCCTCTTCTAGGGGGGAAGGGGGAGATAATGAAGGTAATCAGCAAGTAAGATTCAACCCCATGTGTAACGAGCTAACACGACAGGAACCATCCCAAAACCTGTCAGGGTGCCAACAACCATTTTTGCAAATAGAAGATTGCACATCACTACCAGATTTAGGGGGTGACATTGGGTTGGGGATGGATTGGGAGGGGAGACCAGGTTGTAGTAACCAAGCAGGTTCTACTAATACAAGAAGTCCTAATAAGGGAATGTTGGCAGATACATTTCCTTCCTCACAAGGTGAGATTCCCAAAACACCTGAACCACACAGGTCTCAACGTACCCGTAAGAGCCCCACCTATCTACAAGAGTATATTAGATAGATGGGGTTTGAGTATGGACCAAACCTAGTGGGGAGGGGTGTTATGTATGCAGAGTTTAAAATGACTGGTTATTGTTGTAAAGTGTTTGAATTCATTGGTTGTAAAAGTGCAGGAAAACCCTGCACTCTGATTGGCTGGCAGCCGCGGCAGCCGGCTATAAATAGCTGCTGCGGCTGAGCCAGTCGGGCCCGTTCTGAGCTGAAGTCGCAATAAACTTTGAGCTGAAGCACTCCGTGTCCTGCCTCTCTATGCGAACTTAACAACATCAGTGTCAAGTTGTGAATGGCTCTAGTTTAAGCTGACATTTCTCTTCCCCTTAGTGTTCTTCTCACAAAATAATGGGTTTGAAGAGGATGTTATTGCAGGGTGAGCTTTTTAATTTATTTTAATTTATTTATTTTTCACATTTTTTAACTGCCCTTCTCACTCCAAGGTGTTATGAAAAACACTGTTTTAACCTAATTTTTACCCCAGTTCAATACATTGATGGGATTGAAAGCATCTTTGAATTAAGAATGGAAAGGGAAAAAGCCATAAGTGGAAATGGCAGTAGCAAAGCTAATGCATCTCTTGATTTAACATAGAAACACTTCTGGATTTAATTGACCTGATTCTCTCAAAGATCTCCCAACTAGGTTACTTCCAGTTCACTTTAAAGAAACTTGATGTCACGTTTCCAACCAGGTGTGTGGTAAGCTTTCCTCTCTCCAGGGCCAGCCACTATGCAAAATATCCATCACTCTGGGCATAAATAGACAAGAACATATTAACTGCATCACATTTTGCATTAGGCCGGCCCAATTCTGCGTCACAGAAACAACATACATATTCAGAAATATAAGATAGGTTCAAGGATAACAAGACTTAAGACACTGAACTCAAAGGGAGTCCTGCAGAAAAACTTGCTCAGAACAAATAGTTGGTATTCAACAGCCTGAATAGTCTTCTTAAAGGTAACCTACATTTCTATAACATAGTATATTTTAAAATAAATCAACTCTGATTCCTTCCTTGCATGATCCCCAAGAGAACAGCTAGCCCTGCCAAAAACTCAGGTATCAGCAGTTTCTTTCTTTCTCTTCTTCCTCTGATCCCATCTCCTGCATTGGATCTCCTCCCACTTGGTCCAGTTTCTTCTCTCTTTGCATTTTTTTTAGCCTTCATCCTTCCCCAAGCAGTCTAGTTGGACATTTTCTCACTGGAGGGGGAAAGGATCTTGCTTTGCTCCATTTCTCCCCACCAGGTCAGCTGCCAATCAACAGTCCTGAATTTTTTATACTCAGGAAGCCGCCTCTGGCCCCTTGTTAGATGTGGTGAGTGGAATTTCCCCTGGGCAAAGTGATGCAGAAAGAAGCCTTTTGATTCCTCTGTTTTACCTCTGGCTTACTTTCTCCCTAAAAGATAAACTTTTGCTTCTCGTCTCTTAGGCTGCCTCTTCCAGAATAACCACTTCCACTTCTTTTTCTCGGGCAGGACCCAGTCTAAACTTTGGCTGTTCTCTTCTTTTGCCCAGTAAGTGCCACCTTTTAATATCTTCCCTAATTTTTGAGACAAAAATGCTCTCTCCCCACACCTTCTTCATTATGTTTTCTTTAATTCTGCTTTCCTGTTTGATACTATAGGAAGCTGTTATCAAAAGTATTTTATACTTTTTTTTTACTAGCTACAAGATTTGGAGATCCTTTTGATATCACTATAAAGTAAACAGTGATGTTTGGATCAAACGAAAGAGGAGCTAGTAAGTTTCAATAGTAGCCTTTTGGCTGCAAAACACCCATGTTGATATTGACAAGGTTGCCAGAAAAATCAATTTTTCTTCTTGTTAGTGTGTTCAGAATTGTCTCCTAACTACAGATAGTCAACTTACAACAGCTCGTTTAGTGACTTTCAAAGTTACAACAGCACTGAAAAAAGTGATTTATGACCATTTTCACACTTACAACCTTTGTAGCATCCCCATGATCATGTGATCAAAATTCAGGTGCTTGGTAACTGGTTCAAACTTAAAACTATTGCTGTGTCTTGGGGTCATACGATCACCTTTTTGTAACTTCTCTCAAGCAAAGTCAATGGAGAAGCCAAATTCACTTAATAACCACATTACTAACTTATCAAACACAGTGATTCACTCAACAACCGTGCTAATGATTGAGACTGTATGAATATCAACAATGTTTTGAAAAAGAGTAAAGACAAGTCACAATATTTTGAGTTAATTTAAAAGTGAATCCATTCATAACTAAGATTATGAAGCCTTTGGCAATGGATGGACTCACAATCTGAAATTATTTTTCATGTCTGATGAGTTGACTTTCTCACCCAGTTCCCAATACATTAGTAGAACATGTGACTTACTTAATGCTTGTGTTATACATCTTTTATACATTTGAATCTGTAGGAACTTTATTGTCTATATCTCTGCAGTAACTTCTAGGGATGATTATGATCCTCAATAGCAGCTTTTAAAAATCATGCAATAAGGTGTAACAGTAGGCTCCTGTGGAAAGGAAGTTCTGCAGTGGCCAGCATGAGTTTAAGGCAGCCCAAAAAGCATCCTGGCACCCTTGGTTTCCTATTGTAAAAGGAAGATACTGAGAGCATCAGAGGGTGGGTATAATGGAAGATTCGTAGTATGTGGGAAAGCAGAAAGAAATAATCAAGCTGATTCTTTTCAATTGGAAGACATTTTCAATCATTTCCAGGAACAGATGACAAAATATCTAGAAAATAGACTCTAGAAAAAGTACAGAGAAGAGCAACCAGGATGATTAGGGGGACTGGAGAC
>CM019148.1:199030572-199161403 GCA_009733165.1 Naja naja | reverse complement strand
TCCTACATTGGTAAAAAAAATCAATTCACCAAATACAAACTAGGCGGATATGATCTCGTTGATGATCCTCACTCTGTCAAGGACCTTGGAGCTCTCATATCAAATGACCTAAGCACCAGAGCTCACTGTAACAGCATTGCCAAAAAGGCATTAAGAGTTGTAAATCTAATCTTATGAAGCTTCTCCTCTGGAAATATCAAATTGCTAACTAGAGCATACAAAACTTTTGCCAAACCAATACTCAAATACAGCTCATCAGCCTGGAATCTGCACTGCATATCAGACATTATCGGGTAGTCCAGAAGTATTTCATGAGAAGAGTACTACACTCCTCTGCTCGCAACAGAATACCCTACATCACCAGGCTTGAGATTTTGGGCTTGGACAACCTTGAACTATGCCGCCTATGGTTGGACTTAAATGTAGCACACAAAATGACTACTTCAGCTTCAACCACAACAACGAGCAAACGAATACAAACTCAATGTAAACTTCGCCAAGAAAGTACAACTTCAGCAACAGAGTGGTCAATGCCTGGAATGCAGTACCTGACTCTGTTGTTTCATCCTCTAACCCCCACTCCTTTAACCTCAAACTAACCACTATTGACCTCACCCCATTCCTAAGAGGTCTGTAAGGGGCGTGCATAAGTGCACCATCGTGCCTACCGTCCCTGTCCTATTGTCCCCATTTATTCGTACCTATTATTCTTACTCATGTTTATACTTATACCTATTATCTTGTAAGCGATTGACAAATCAAATAAATAAAATAAAATAAATCTGCTTTGCTTTTTGGAATGAGGGATTGACCTTTCTCCCCAACCCAAAGCAAATGGAGAGGGGATTTCATTCAAGCTTTCATCAAAGCGAACACCAACACCAGGATCTGCACAGTCCTGATTTCAACAGGAACAACTTTTCAAATCACCAGTAACAGTTTTTTTGCTTCTTAGGATTAGAAATTCATGGAAGGTTTCAAGTGACTTATTCAAAGGAGCAATAAATCTTGAAAACTGCTGCATGCTGCCATTTTTAGCTACCTGCCAAAAAGTGGGGGAATCTAACTTGTTTAAATGCTAATGAGGGTCATCTGGTAAAGAATCACAATTTCTGAGGGGGGAAAAAGCTTCTTCCCTAAAACTGAGTGATATGGTTGGGTGGTTTGATGGGTATATCAGCAGCACATATTATAAAGGATGAAAAGAGAGCTAGAGTCACTGTTGGAGCAATTCTCAGCTCTTCAGGAAGGTAGCAGTAAATATCTACCAAAAACTGCCCATTATTTCTTCAAGTTATGTGGAAAACGCATGTATCCAGCAGTTCTTCTCCATTAAGAACAGATAGATCAATCAGTTCACCAGGCAGAAGTGAAGAATAACAAAGCTTAAGGATATCTGGGAATATTATTCTTTATTTCCTCATTCTACAGCTGTTGCAAGAGCTTTTCATGATGAAGAATGATCATAGAACTAGTATTTCTCTTTACCTTGATCTATGGCCTTATAGGTATGGGCAATGATTGGCCCATTTCTAGTATAGACTAACAAACATTTTTGGAAGACAGAAACAGACAATGTCACTCTGAATCCAGTCAGCCCCATGACAAAGCCTTGGTGGTGCAGGCTGTTAAACACCTAGCCTTAGCTCCAGCTGCCTGCAATTAGTGCAGGCTCGAATCTCACCAGGCTCAAGGTTGACTCAGCCTTCCATCCCTCTGGGGTAGGTAAATTGAGGACCCAAGATTGTTGGGGGCAATAAGCTGACTTCGTAAAAATGCCGCTTTGGGGGGGGGGGAAGCCCTAGTAATAAGCAGGCATATACAATAGAATGAAGGCTATTGCTGAGCACATTGGGTTGTGCTCCAAAGATTGTAAGCCACCCTGAGTCTCCGGAGAAGGTCGGCATATAAATGCAAATTTTAAAAAATGCAACTCCCACCCTCGCATATTTTTCTCCTTCAGTTTTAAAGTAGTAAGTTCTCTATTAGTAGCCTTGAAATTCCTGCCTGTTTTGGCTGGTGTACTTTACTTAGATCTTTGCTTCTCAGTGGAGAACTTTGGCTATTTTGTTTCATTCAGATGAGTCAATGGGATAACAGGAAAAACTAACAAACAATGTAGTTCTGGACTTATTTAAAAAAAGAGAGAGAAAAGTAGCTTGCTCATATAAATATTTTTCTTCTTCTTAGCATTTTCCCACAAGTGCAGGATAGTAATAACAGCAGAAGAACTGGAGAAAATCACAAAATACAAAGACCTGCAAATTAAAATTAGAATGTGGCAAAAGAAAGCACAAATAGTACCGAAAATAATAGATGATGGGGGTGCAACTGGAGCACCACTTGAACACCATAAACATTGGCAATCACTAACAGTCAATTGCAAAAGGCAGTTTTATCTGGAACAACTTACATACTGCACCTGTACTTTTAACACTATCAAACATCCACTGTCTGCCTATTCCAGGTTGTTGGGAAGGACTCAATAGGTGGATCAAAATGCCAAATCTAGGGTAAATTTCTGATGACTTCAATGAACCATACTAGTGTTGTTGTAACTTAACTAAGTTTGTCAATGCTTTAATGCAGGGCTCTCAAACTCATGGCCTGCAGGCCGGATGCATCACATGCTGGCCACGCCCTCATCCGGTTTAGCAAAGGGGGAAAAAGTCCCAGTACATCGCATTATCCCACCATGATGACACCCTTGCTTTAATGGATACTAATCGGCCTTTGATTGCAGAAATTTAGTAGGTAAGTGATCACACATATCCTCCCCGCAAGTAAAAGGCTTATTGAGGGTCAAATAGTTAAAATCATGTTCAAGCCAAAGGTTCCATACATTTTATTTCATGTGAAGATTCTATTTCCAGTGTTGGTTAAATTTTCAGTGACCATAATTTTTGGTGGACAAGAATAAGCAACAGCAAGCATTAGATTCAAATCCTGGCCCTCCCCTCTTAACCTTCAAGGAGGTTATCAGAACTAGCTGCTGCTAAGTTTAGTTTACCTGCAGAAAGGATTATTTTTTTAGAGCTGTTCAGAGCTTGCAGTGGAGGTGCAAACCTCCATGTCTGCAACTAATGAAAGCAGCTGCTTCTTTTCCCAGGATCATCTGGGTTGAGAAGAAAGTAAACACAATCAAATTGGCCATTGCTATTGAAGCCTTGTTGCCTTTTTTTTACACACACATAGAAATGAGAAGGGCTTTAATCTTAGAGTCACATTTGTCATCTTGACTCTTTGATTCCCAGATATAAATTCCTCTAGTTTCAGGGATTTGTGTAGCCTCTGGAGCCTCTTTTGACCATTCTTCTTGAAAATTAGTGGCACAGCTTTCTACTGTTTTGAGTCAGCAAACATACAAAACCCAGACTGTATGCCCCCAAATAGATTTTGCTTTCTCTAAACAAATAAAACAAAAGACAAATCCAGAAAAAATAGAAAATGCCAGCTGTGTACATGTTGCGATCCCAATCATTTTGCATGCTTGTCTCTCCACTGCCATCCAAGATTTTTAAATGAGGCTACCAGCCAGCAAACCCTTCCAGATCTTTGCATTATGGCATTGTGCATTGGATTTTGGCTTAGTGTTATGTATGTGGTTTGGAAAACATGGAAGATACCTTTCCAGGATGTGCAAAATCAATAATTATATTGACAGATGGTAAATTAAAAAAAGGCATGAACATTCTCACAATTTGGAACAGTTGATTAAACCAAGCTACAGCAAAGTCAAAGGAGAAGCAGACAGAAGGTCACAAATGGAGACCGTGTGACATCCTCACTTCATGATGGCATGTGATTTCCTTAATAATTGCAATCAGAAGTGTGACATTTTCATCACTAAATGGCACAATCATGTGGCATCACATTTTACAACTACATCACTTAGTGATGGAAATCACGATCCCAATTACTGTCATTAAGTGAGGACTACCTGTATATTTCAAACTAGTACAGGCAGTTCTCAACTTACAACAGTTCATTTAGTGACCATTCAAAGTTACAACGGCACTGGAAAAAGTGATTTATGATCATTTTTCACAGTTACGACCATTGCAACATCCTCATAATCACGTGATCAAAATTCAGAGGCTTTGAAACTTGTTCATATTTATGATCTTTGCTGGGTCCTGGGGTCATGTAATCTCCTTTTGTGACTTTTTGACAAGCAAAATCAAAGGGAAAACCAGATTCCCTTCACAACTGGGTTACTAACTTATCAACTGCAGTGATTCACTTAAGTGTAGCAAGAAAATGGGGCAAAACTTGCTTAACAAATGTCTCATTTAACAACAGAAATTTTGAGCTCCATTGTGGTTGTAAGTCAAGGACTACCTGTACACTCTTATGTGCTGCATTTGCCAGGATGCAATGCAGCAGGCCCGTCTATAAAGTTCTTGAAAGAATCTTGAAATTCTTCCTCTGTCCATTAGAGCTGCTACTGAATTCTGTCCAATTTCACGGCCCGCTGAACTTACCTTCTAATTTAATTTGTGCTGATATATTTTGATTTTTAATATTTAAAAGTACTCTCATTGTATGGTTTCAGCATATTATGCTGGAATAGTTTAATTGATTTAATCCTATTGTACTCCATTCTAAGATTGATCACAGATAATGAAAAGGGATAATACATTTTCAAAATAAAATACACAAACCACACCTCAGTGGATTTCAGTGAGAAGATGAGCTGCAGTTAACCTTAATCAGAAGAGAAAGTTTACAAACTCCCTCTAATCACAGCTTATTGTCATAACACATAGTGATTTTGCAGGCTGCCTATATTCTATGCTGGTAGATGGATCAACACCTAAATCATTATACAATCAGCTTGCTCTGTTTAGAACTCAAGATCTGTTCATTCATCTCCTCGCCATCCATACTCACTCTTGATAAGGGGAATAAATGATCAAGGACTATCTTTTCATCCATTTTCATTGGTATGGAAAAAAATGTATGGATAAGGTGCAGGCAATGGTGTTGCCAAAACTGTCTTACATACCAGCTTGGAAGAACCCATTATTATATTTTCTGGAATTTTGTGAGCTGGTTGAGAGCAGAGCTAATTCAGCATGCCTAATGTGTTAATTGGTGTTTGTTTATTTATTTATTACTTTTGTTTGCAGTCCATCTCACTTTGAGGTGACTGGCAGCTACTTGAATAGCAATAGCACTTAGATTTACAGTATATATCACTTCATAGTGCTTTACAGAATTCTCTCTAAGCCATTTACAGAGTCCATATATTTCCCCCAACAATCTGGGTCCTCATTTTACTGACCTTGGAAGGATGCAAGGCTGAGTCAACCCTGAGCCAATCAAGATAGAAGGAATCGAACTCCTGACAGTGTAGTGTGAGCAGAGTTAGCCTGCAATACTGCATTCTAGCCACTGTGCCACCACAGCTCTTGTAGAATGTAGATATCTAATAGGTAGAACCACCTCTCAACCACTAAGCACTACTTATACGCCAGAAAAGACCAAAGAAGTGGAGAAATGGTAATGATGCATTTATTCAAAACACACGATCATGCAAGCAAAGGCTATGGATATGCAATCTCTTCTTTCCTAAGTTCAACGATTTGTGGATTGTGGATAGGCAAGAAGATGGGTCTTAACACTGAAATCATATTTCATCCCCAGCCTAGGTTTATTTTATCACAACATTGACTTACAACAAAAATTAAGGCATTCTGGGAATGAAGAGATGCAAGAATTGAACATTTAGCAAAAGAACAGATAGCTGGCATAAGAGGACTATTTGGGTTTTAGTGACTGTTGTAGCAAATAATGTTCTTCTCATTCACATAAAACTACCCATATACATAGACTACACAGCAGCATCTTCAGAAGAGACCAAAGAAATCAAGAAAGCAACAGAAACCATGTAAAGTTCTCTGCCTTTTTGTACATTCATCAGTGTTATACACATGTACAATGGGTTTTATTTGCATTATTGCAACCCCATCTCAATTGTTTTATCCTTCCTGCAGATGCCCAGACATTCCTTCACACGTACACATCAGTGGTGAGATTCATTTTTTTTTACTACTGGTTCTATGGGCATGGTGTGGTGGGTGTGGCGTGGCGGGCATGGCATGGCTTGGTGGGCATGACATGATGGCCGCGGCAAGGAAAGGATACTGCAAAATCTCCATTCCCTCCCAACCCCACTAACCTGCTTTCCAGCTCCATTCTCATGTTCAGGGCAACAAAAGAAGACCCAGCCAATCAGCTTGGACTCGGGAGGCAAAGAATAAATGGGGGCGGGGCCAACCAGAGGTGGTATTTGCTGGTTCTCTGAACTACTCAAAATTTCCAGTACTGGTTCTCCAGAACTGGTCAGAACCTGCTGAATACCACCTCTGCTACACACACCCCTCTTGTCCTGTCTAATCTAAAAAAAAATTACTGACCACAAAATGCCACACTATTTTTTTTGTTCATTGTTAAATATGAAAGCCAGTGTGATACTATAGTTAATGTGATGAACCAGGAGTTAGGAGCAGAAGGATTCAGGTTCTAGTTCTCTTTTATTTATGGAAAACAGATGGATGATCTTGGCCCAGCCACCACCTCTCAGCTTAAATCAGTATCTGGTTCTGTGATAAACCTTAGATTAAAAAAATAAAATAAAAATCCTCCTTGCATAACACAATGGAAAACTTCAGTGTAAGAACTAGCTGAGCAAAAGAAGTGGATCTAGCAATCAAGAGGGACAAGTGCTAAGAACAACAAAGCTGTCTAATACACAGTACATAAGTAAACTAGGATTTGCTGCCAGAAATTGTGGGAATGGCAGCCAATGTGATTTCAGTATGGAAGTTGGCAATTTATGAAGATTCAGCCCCTCATTTGCAACTACTCTTGACCCTCTATTTTGTCTTGAATCCTGAGCAATAAATCTTGAAGACTGGTTGCTAGCAGGTAGTAATGGGAGAAGAGTATCACTTTCCAGTTCAGCTGGCCTCCCTGTGTAAGTGTGAATCCAATGGACCTGATAGAGTTTGATCTTCTTATGTTCTTAAACCACACTTCCAATTTTAGTTTGAGAAGAAGAAAATACCTATGGTGACCAGATATTAAACAGTATATCAGAGAGGCAAACAGTATCCCTACTCTATGGCTGAATTTTTTTTCTTACCTTGTATAATTACTTTGTGATTATCAAAAATGCCATTAGTAGATTACAGAGAAGGAACCTCCCCATAAATAATAAATCCTGAAAAGTAATTACTTTTTCCAAGCATGGATTTAAAAAGCATGAGCAGATTCAATTTCACTTCACCAAGACAGAAACAGATCTCTTAATTATAATAATTATAGAAAAAACTGCACTGAAATGATATTAAATAAGGTGCATGCATGATAACTACAACTTTTGAAAGCATTTAAGACATAGAGAAGGTAGGTCATATAAGCAGGAATTACTGATCACAGAACCAAATCAAATAAACAGGTAAGACTTTTTAAAAAATAGCAACTATGCTTATCTTTCCTCTCTGAAAGCACCTCCAACAGATCTCTTTTGATCCACCTTGGGATGAACAACCACAGATGGTCTTTCAGTGGCTAGCTATCAGTATTTGGGCAGCTGTTAAGAGAAATTTGATGAGTCTTCATTCTAAGATGTTTGTTAGTATAATGGAAAACAGATGGCAGGAGCAATGTTTTTTCAACCATCAATTTCAGCATTGGATAATTCTTTTAATAAACAGTAGCTTTGCATTTAGCCATTTCTGGATTATCTATCCATATATAAAACTTAATCCCCTGTTTGCCACGTGCTATCCAACAATATGGGTATTTTGATAACACAGTCTAAGTAGCTCAGACATTACTGTTAAAAAAACCTTTCTGGAATTTGGCCCAATTAGACTTAATAGAAAAATGTTTCCAAGATGAATCCCTATGTCTTGATGAAACAAGTATTGGAAAATTCCATTTCCAAAACTGTTATCTTCAACTTGATATTTCATCTTTTTTTAAAATTCAAAAGGTTGACCCTTTAATAGAACTTGAGGCAATAAAATTGAATTTAATGAGTACTTTATGAGCGCTATCTCCTTAATTACACTCACTACCTACCATAAGAGCTTAATCCTTTTGCAACTCTGGCAGTCCTTACCTTTGTACACGTTTAAGTTGAATAAACATCAAATACTCTTTCTTACCACTTTTTTTCATATGTATAAATCCAAAAGCTTTTCAGCCATATGTCCCAAAGGTGCTTTTTCAAGGGGCAACTGGATTTTCTTTGTTTTTCCTTGAACACATTTCATTTCTCATCCAATAAGCTTCTTCAGTTCTTGAAAAAGCACCTTTGGAACAATCATGACTTGGATGACTAAGAATCTCCATAGACATTTTCAGTTGGATGATGGAAAATATTCATCTAAATAAATAAACAATGTATGTAACAGAAAGCAATAGAAAGAAGAGTCAAAGACAAGGAAATAATTGATTTTGACAAAATGTCTATGAAGATTCTCAATCATCCAGGTCATGGTTGCCCCAAAGGTGCTTTTTCCAAAAGGCAACTGGGTTTTTTTCCCTTTGAAAACATTTTCCTTCTCATCTGAAGAGAACTGAAGAAGCTTCTTTGATGAGAAGCAAAATATTTTCAAAAAAAGAAGAAAAAAAGCAAGCCCAATTGCCTTTTGGAAAAAGCACCCTTGGGACAATGATTTTATCATTGCTCTAGAACTGTCAAACTCCCAGCCCATGGGCCGGATGCGCTACTTGCTGGCCACATCCATGCCTGGTTCAGTGGAACTGATAGGTTAGGTGATGCTGCTGAGTTGGACACCCCTGCTCTAGAATATCTTTTTTTTTACTGGCACCTTTGCTCAGGGGCAATGCAAGTTTTACATGTGGATGGGTAGGTAGAATTGGAATAGGGGGTAAACAGCCTAACTTGATGGAAATCAGATTCTTCTTATCTCTATCCTGTTGAGATAAAGCTGAACTGCTAGGAGAAACCTGGTAGGATGAGCTTTCTCTATACAATTAATCTCTCTGCTCTTTTAGTTATTTATTATTTTTATTTATTTTTATCTCATCTGTATTAGCTTTATAAATACCTCAATATGATGGATATATCTTATACTCCTCCCTCCTCCTATTTTCCCCATAACAAGAAGTGGGTTGAGCCAAGAGAGAGTCACCAACCCAAAGTCACCCAATTGGCTTTCATGACTTCATTATGATTTGTTTTAAATGATATTGATAATCTGCCCTAATCTTGAAGCTTGTGGGCAGCATGCAGGTACAAAAAATAAATTAAAACAGGACAAGTACCATTTCTTACAGCTTGCTGAAATGATAACATTTTGATTGTTTATGGGATAAAGGGTCTCCACATATCTATGTAATGGAGAGAGTATTTCAAAGAGAGAGACTATCACAGAGAAGGACTAATTCCTCCACCCCCATGACCTTCTCACAGAAGAGTATTCTCAGAAGGCTCTCACTAGATGTCTGAACCAGGTACACAGATTCCATTCCAACAAGGAATTAGTCTGATAGTGTGCCACTTATGGCTTCAATAGTCCCCTAATTTGGACTTTAATATGGCCCAAAAGCTTCTAGACAGTTGAAGCAGTAACTTTAAAATGGAATTTATGCTAGACTGGTGAGGCTGGTCCAGCAGTGATATGAAAAATAAATGGACAGACATTATTCAAATTATAAATAGAAGCTATATTGGGCTTTTATTACCTCTTTGATTCTTCCTTTTGTCACTACTGCTTTTCTATAGCATCCAGGACCAGATACCTAATTTGTTACACAGAATATCAGGTAGGACCCAATATAGCTAAACTGTGAAACAGAGACAGAGCAATTACATACAGTATTAGCTAGAACTGTTTCCGGGAATATCTTATTTTTTCCCCCATTTCAGTTGCAGGGGTAAAAAAAAATGTAGATAAAAAAGATAGAGGATGTAGAGTGTTTGTGTGTGTGTGTAGGTACATACATAAGTGTGTGTGTGTGTGTGTGTGTGTGTGAGAGAGAGAGAGAGAGAGAGAGAGAGAGAGAGAGAGAGAGAGAGAGAGAGACTTCTGTGGAGTTTATCAGAGGTGGTATTCAGCAGGTTCTGACCAGTTCTGGAGAATTGGTAGCAGAAATTTTGAGTAGTTCGGAGAACTGACAAATGCCACCTCTGACTGGCCCTGCCCCCATCTATTCTCTGCTGGCCGAGTCCCAGCTGTTCGGCTGGGTCTTCTTTTGTTGCCCTGCACAGGAGAACGGAACTGGAAAGCAGGTTAGTGGGGTGGGGAGGGAATGGGATTTTGCAGTAATTTTCCCCCTGGAGTGCAGTGGGAATGGAGATTTTACAGTATCCTTCCTCTGCCATGCCCACCAAGCCATGCCCACAGAACCAGTAGTAAAAAAAAATTTAATCCCACGCCTGGAGTTTATGCATGATCAGCCTAAATCAAACCACTGTGGAATGAAAAATGTTACTGAAAGTGATAGGTGTTGGTCCATAATTGATAGATTTTTAAAAAATTTCCAGTCTAGGGCCAAGAAAGATACATATTTGCACACACATACACCCATAAGTACAGACAAAAAGACCTGTGCAGTTCCTTGGTTTCCTACTTTGCCCAGCCATGGTTATTCCTACTTTCATGGTTGAAAGTATTCCTTCATATTCTTCTCCCTTGTGCAAAATAAATGGGTGCATGTGTGACTTTTGTGTATACAATGCACACATATTCACAGCTTCCAAAAGCCACACCTAAAAAAGAAAAAAACCAGTACAAGCAAAACTGTATTTATCTGAATAGCTATGAATTAAAAGTAATGCCCTATGAAATTATATAGCCCATTTAGAAAATTAATTGAACTTAATCTTCTGTATCTGACTCTTCTCTATCACACGCATAAACACCCAAGTACAGTCATACATGCACACAAACTTCTTTTCCTCCTGTTTTTCCTCCACAGGCTAATTTCGCCCTCAACTGCAGTTAATTTTCAGACTAATCTTCATTTCATACATATTCCTGATTTGTAACAGCCATAATGTTCCTATTTGCATCTTATGCTAATTCTTTTGTTTTCAACTGCTTCTGTTCTAGTGAAAAAAAAAGGAAAAAAAGACCTTAAATTAAAAATATTTATCAGGAGAAAAAAAAATACCCTGTCACCTTACTGGCAAATATAATGTGTTGTCATGAAATCTTGGTGTATGCTTAACTTGATGTATGCTTGACTTTATCACATATACTCACTATTTTTACTATGACTTGCCCACTTGATTAAGTAAAACTGAAACCAAGCATTCATTTCCATAGCCAAAACACTGATTCATTTGGGAAAGACCATTATGATGCTATTTTAAAATCTCTTAATGAAAATACTACAAAGTCATTACTGGTCATTACAAAACAACAACAAAACCTATGTGGTATATAAATATAAACGTTGAAAAATTACTGAAATAATAAGTGGCTGATTTGATGTTGCTGTTCAATATGCAGATTGGAAAGTATTTTTTGTACATATTTCCCATGGCGTTCTAGTAATATAGGTTTCAACAATGCGTATTTCAGGAGGAAAAAATCCATTGTTTATATTTTGAGAAAATGTACCTTATTGTAAAACTGTTTGGGGAAACTGATTCCTTTTTAGGGTGAATCATAATCCTTCTGTGCTCTGTTGCTTGCTACACCCAAGCGTGCACCCAAGCACTTTATCTCATCTATGCAAGAAAGTATTTATTCCAGACAACTTAAAGTATTAAGTGAGACAAGAGGGCCTTTATTTGTGACTGCAGTATAGTCTATATTGCTTTACATCACGGTAGCTAAATTGTAGAAAAATGAAGAAATATGAAGACAATCTCTCTCTTTCTTTCTCTCTCTCTCTCTCTCCCCCTTTCCCTCCCTCCCTCCCCCCCCTCTCTCTCTCACACACACACATATACAGGGCTTCCTTGATCATCATGGAAAGTTTCAGCAGGCCAGCCTGGACTGAACCAAGAAGGGGGCAGGTTCTGTTTTAAAATTTTTTAAATAGTTTTAAATTGTTTTGTTCTTAAATTAGGCTTGTATTGTTTAATCCTTTTTTAATTAATTTATTGTATTGTATTTTTTATTCTGTGAGCTGCCCTGAATCCTTAGGGAGAAGGGCGGCATACAAGTCTAATAAATAAATAATAATAATAATAATAAGTTCTGTAGGAAGTTAGCACCCACCCCTCTCCTAGAAAATTGAAATATTCTAGTAAATATTTAAAAAGGCAGAATATTTCCTCTAAAAAGAGTAGAAACCCAGAAGCAGAATCTCACCCCCACCTTTGTTAATGGGTGGGCCATTAAGGCCTGGGCCAGAATACTTTACATAAGAAAGATCTCCAGGTAAAGCTATAGCAATTGTCAAAAGCCCTTTTAAGGGCATAAATCATCCAGCAAGGGTCAACCAAGCCTGGAACTCAGGACAGCCTGCAGAGTTGCCCCTCATGGGAGTCTGATAACCAATTAGAATACAAGCTCCAATTCAAATCTCAGCAGAGGTCATAAAACCCAGGCACTCTCAGCACCTCAGCCCTTTTCTTCTTGATCTTCTCCTTAAAGCATGTGATCATCTTTCTCTGGAGCTCCAGACCATGTGGTCCTGTTCACCATTAAACTTTCCAAGCAGCCTCCATGTTTCCAGTGTCTTTTTCCCCACTTGGAACTGAACCCAGAAGGGTATTTCTTTCAACAGTTCCTCAATACTTTTCAGTCCAGAACAAATCAAATGTGTAAAAATGTTTTTTAGTTCTACTAAAGAATAATAATAATTTATGATTTATCTAAAGATGCCCAATTTTATAAGTTTCTTTTTTAATGGCATACTGGATTGTTCATTTCAGTATCGTAGTATATTTGCTGGTTATTGTTAGTTCCTAAGGTATACTGGAAGCTCTCTGGAGTCAGAAATTATTTATCACAAGGAATATTTCCCACATAACCACAAGGCTTGAGATACCTGCATTCATGCAAGTGAAGAAATGATAGAAGTGTCTTCCTTGGCTGAAAACCAATAAAAGCAAGAGAGAAAGGGAGAGGGAGGGTATGGGAGGGAGAAGAGAGGCAAATGATCATGTGCTTGCTCTAGCATTTCCTTGCCTTCATAATATAATTCTGAATAATTTCATTATTCCTCATTTAATAATCATACCATTTCTTTGGAATAATAGAAAACAAGATTAAATTTATTCCAATCTTTTGCTCTGCAGGAGAAATAGCATTATTTTTCATTAAGGGGCTTTGGCAAGACCCAGAAGGACTAATAATCATTTCAGTAACTGAAACAGTTCCCTGTGGGTTAAAGGGAGATTTTAAGATTTATTTTAATGGTGTATTCAACACTGTGCTTGATTTCTATTCATGCAATAAACTTTTCCCATCCATTTCTCTCTATATTTTCTCAAATGATAGGCATCCAGAAACCACATTTGAGGGTTCCAGAAGATTGCAGGTTAAGACAAATATGCTCCACCATTCATGGCCTAACCAATGGTTTACCATTGGGTGGGTAAAAACCGTTGGATCAAATAATATACAGTATTAAAAAAATTAAAAGAATTTAACTTGCTTTGAACACTTTGGACCTCAAACTTGCCATTGTTCTGACAAGTAATATTCTCAAACATGCCATTGTTCTGACAGTAAACAAGTAATGTTTACCAGTAGTAAAGACTGGTAAAAACACTATTGTAATGTATGCAGAGTTAATCTGATTGGTTGTTGAAAATATGCAGAGTTCAATCTGATTGGTTGTTAAAACGGTGGGAATTCCGAATACCGCCATTGGCTACAAGCCGCGGCAGCCAGCTATATAAGCTGCCGAGACCAAGCCATTCTGGCATAGTTCTGAGCTGTAGTCACATTATTAAAAGGAGCTGAAGCACTTCGCGTCCTGTCTTCTTCCGAACATAACACTGGCGGTGAAGGTGGGATCGTAACGGACAAGAAGACAATGCAGAAGAAAGAAACAAGATGACTGGGCTGAACATGCCACCAGCCCAGTTCGACCCAAAGAATGAAGACTGGGAGTCTTATGCAGATAGATTCCAAATGTTCTTAGAAGGAAATGATCTAGCTTCAATTTCTGAACAACAGAAAAGAGCGGTTTTCCTAACACACTGCAGTCCTGCAGTGTTCAAGATGGCAAAGGCTCTGGCTGCACCAGCAGACATGAAAGCAATGGCATGGGCAGACTTGGAAAGGCTATTGAGGGCGCACTACACACCCCAAGTATCGTGCCTGATCCACAGACACGAATTCTACCGCCGTGATCAACGAGAAGAAGAAAGTATCAGTGACTTTGTGGCCAGCTTACGCAACCTTGGGGGTGCCTATGAATTCATCACGCTAGAAGAAGCCATGCGCAATCATTTTGTCTTGGGGCTTAAGGACCAGACGTTACAAAGTAAACTCATGAAACCAAACATTACGCTAAAAGAAGCCATCGACGAGGCAATAGCAGCAGAAGCCACGAAAACCTCCACAGCCACAATGAGGAAGATGAACAGAATAACCAACCATCCAGAGGGTGAAAAAACCACAACAACGCATTTTGACGAACTAGAGTCAGAATCAGAGTACAGCGGAGAAGAAGAAGAGATAAACAGACTCAGAATGGAGCAGAAATGGAATGCCCAGGTCCGGAAGAAGCGAGACTTCCATTGCGCAGGATGTGGAGGGAACCACCCCTGCACAGAATGCAGGTTCCTGGAAGCTATTTGCCTCCGTTGCGAGAAGGGCACATCACAAGAGTCTGCAAATCATCCAGAACTCCACCAAACAGAAGGAAGTTCAATCCAAATAACAAGGACAAAGAAGTAAAACCAGGCAGCACAAGCGGGAAAAATGAAACACATCAAACTAACAATTGGTCATTCTTCTTCACTGAACAACAGGAAGGTGCATGTCAAGGTCTATATCGAGGGAAGACCATGCCAGATGGAGGTAGACTCGGGATCATATCTATCCATGGTGTCATGGGACACTATACAGAGACTCATTCCAGAGATCCAGAAGAACCAATTCAATAAGGAAGCATTAACGCTCAAAGATTACCAAGGAAACAAGATTCCAGTAATCGGAACAAGAAAATTCAACGTGAAATTCAAGAATCACACTAAACTTCTACCATTGACCATCGTTGATAAAGACCGCCCAAGTCTTCTAGGACTGGAATGGTTCCACCCCCTGGGCGTCGAAGTAACCGGGATCAACCATGTCAGTGACTCAGAATGGGAAGAGTCATTGAAGAAAGAATTCCAAGAGGTCTTCAGCGACGGATTAGGCAAGTACTCGGGGACCCCTATTACTTTCAATATAGACCCCAATGTACAACCAATCCGTTTAAAAGCCAGACGAGTGCCGTTTGCACTCAAAGCAAAAATCAATGAACGGTTAGATAAACTGATAGCTCAAGGGGTACTAGAGCCCACAGACCAGTCCAGATGGGAAACACCCATAGTTACCCCTGTCAAACCTGATGGCTCTGTAAGAATTTGTGGGGACTATAAGGGGACATTGAACCATGCACTGCAACAGAGCGCATATCCAGTTCCAGTGGTACATCATTTGTACACTACCTAGGTGGGGGTACTGTTTTTGCTAAATTAGACCTTGCCCAAGCATACCAGCAGTTAACAGTAGATGATATGACTGCAGAGGCACAAATGATTGTGACCCATCGGGGTGCCTTTAAATGCAAAAGGTTGCAATTCTGAGTAAGTGAGGCATTTTTTTTTAATTACATTTATATGCCGCCCTTCTCCAAAGACTCAGGGCGGCTTACAATTTTTGGAGCACAACCCAATGCGCTCAGCAATAGCCTTCATTCCATTGTATATGCCTGCTTATTACTAAGCGGCATTTTTACAAAGTCAGCTTATTGCCCCCAACAATCTTGGGTCCTCAATTTACCTACCCTGAGAGGATGGAAGGCTGAGTCAACCTTGAGCCTGGTGGGATTCGAGCCTACAGTAATTGTAGACAGCTGGATCTTAAGAGCAGGCATTTAACAGCCTGAGCCACCAAGGACTCACTCATTTCAAAGCCTTATGGAAAGAATATTACAAGGTTTAAAAGGGGTAGTACCTGATGACTCTCTGATGACACTCAGCTACATGAGAGACTCAGAGAAGTAATCTCTGTACACTAAGAACCGACAGAGTAGAATTCTTAGGTTACATGATTGACAGACACGGTATTCACCCCACAGAAACAAAAATTCAGGCAATCAAGGAAGCCCCAGACCTAAATGCAAAGCTGACCTTCAAGCATTTCTGGGACTTATTAATTTCTACCATATGTTTTTGCCGCAGAAAGCAACAACTGCAGAACCCCTACATAGACTGCTCGATAAAAAAGCTATGTGGGTCTGGGGCAAAAGAGAAGAAGCAGCTTTTAATTAAGCACCAAATCACATCTGATTGTGTATTAATACAGTTTAGTGAAAACCTGCCCGTGGTGATGCTTCCCCTTTTGGAGTGGGGGGAGTATTGAGCCACCAGCTACCAAGTGGAAGAGAAGCTCCCATTGCGTTCTATTCAAGAACACTGACAAAGGCAGAGAGAAACTATAGTCAGCTGGACAAGGAAGCGCTGGCAATAGTAGCAGCTGTCAAGAAATTCCACGAATATATTTATGGAAGAAAATTCACCATTGTCACCGATCACAAGCCTCTCCTCGGAATAGTGGCCGGCGATAAACCAACTCCTATCATCCTTTCACCCCCGAATGATGAGGTGGACCGAATTCCTCACTGCATACTTGTACAGACTCGTTCACCGTCCAGGAAAGGAAATAGGGCACGCAGACGCATTGAGCCACTGCCAATTACCTATGAACACTGAAGATCCAGCACCTGAGACTTACACCTTTTTCTTAGAGACAGTTGCTCAACTACCTGTGGATGCTGCTGAAATTGCAAGAGAAACCGCTAAAGACAGTTTATTGGCACCTGTTGTCGATTGGATAAAGAAAGGTTGGCCACAGCAAGGACTAATGGACATCTGCAAACCATTTAAGTCCAGACAAACCGAACTATCTGTGTTAAAGGGCTGTATTCTATGGGGAAATCGAGTGGTTATTCCTGAAAAGTTACAGAAGAAAGTATTGACTATGTTGCATGAGGGGCACCCAGGGATTGTCAGAATGAAGGGGTTAGCTAGGAGCTATGTATGGTGGCCAGGGATTGACAAAATGGTTGAAAACTGGGTTGCTGGCTGTACGAATTGTCAGGAACTGAGGCCCACACCGCCTATCGCCCTTAAACAGGAATGGGAATGTCCTAGGGGGCCATGGTCCAGAATTCATATTGATTTTGCTGGGCCAACTAAAGGGCATACCTTTCTGATTGTAGTAGATGCATATTCCAGATGGTTCAAGGTTATTCCCATGTCATCCACCACTGCAGAAGCTGTTATCAAACAGCTAAGGAAACTTTTTATAACTCATGGGTTGCCCGATGTGGTTGTTTCCGACAATGGCCCCCAATTTACTGCCACCCTTTTTAAATCATACTTAGCACAGCAGGGCATAAGGCACACCCTTACTGGGCACCCCTCCACTAATGGCCGGGCTGAACGTATGGTTTGGTTTACTAAAGAGAAACTTCAACAGTTGGGTCCAGGGGATATTACTGAGAAAGTAGACAAACTGCTCAGTATCCAACACATCACCCCCAACCCCTCTACTAATTTAAGCCCTGCAGAGCTCTTAATGGGCAGGAAGCTCAGGTCAACCCTCGACCACCTTCACCCCACTTACGCACCCGAGAAACCTGTAGATTCTAGTAGCAAAACTCGCATTTTTCAAATAGGGGATTGAGTTTATGCTAAGAACCTTGTGGGTGAGCCTTTATGGATTCCTGCGGAAATTACCCATGTAACAGGACCCAGGTCTTACAGGGTACAAATGGAGGACGGGGTCACTTGGAAAAGACATATAGACCAATTAAGGTCCAGAAAGTCCCTAGAAACTTACCCTGGCATGTTTCAGGACTCATTACGCACAACCCAAGCCGTGGGGGAAGGGGGAGACCTTTTGAATAATGAACAAGTAATAGTCAACCCCCTCTTAAACGGAATAACACGACAAGAGCCATCCCAAGCCCTAACACAATCACAACAAATGCTAACTCCAGTAGAGTTACTTCACCTATTCAAGGGGATACCAATGGGCTGGGAGTGGACTGGGAGGAGAGACCAGGTTGGAGTAACAGAGCCGGATTACCCAGCCAAAGGATTCCAAATGAGGGGATTCCAACAACTAACATTCCTTCAAAACAAATAGAAGTTCCTAGAACACCTGAACCACGCAGGTCCAAGCATAACCGTAAAAGCCCTACCTATTTACAAGAGTACATTAGATAGATGGGGTTTGAGTATGGGCTGGACCAGGTGGGGAGGGGTATAATGTATGCAGAGTTAATCTGATTGGTTGTTGAAAATATGCAGAGTTCAATCTGATTGGTTGTTAAAACGGCGGGAATTCCGAATACCACCATTGGCTACAAGCCGCGGCAGCCAGCTATATAAGCTGCCGAGACCAAGGCATTCTGGCGTAGTTCTGAGCTGTAGTCACATTATTAAAAGGAGCTGAAGCACTTCACATCCTGTCTTCTTCCGAACATAACAGCTATCAGAATAGATTCAAAGCAATGGAAGCAGGTTTTGGAACAAAATTCTCAGCCACACAGAGAGATTATCATTCAATACACTACATATAATACAGTAACGTGGAGAAGAACCCATCAAATGTTTTTTTTTTATTTCGGTCTATTGCTGGATGAGTTCTACTACAATAATTTGCTAAGAATTTAAAGACTATTAGACTGACTATTTGTAACATTCCTTCCATTGGTGTATCATCATCACAGCTTTCTAGAATTGCATTAGCCTTTGGTTCCAGAGCTTCCTGGAGATCACTTGATAGTTTTTTTTCAAATGAGCAACAAACAAGGGAAGAGGGGAGCAAAGCATATTTATAGGCACATATTTTGAGATCAGGTCAGAAAGTTCAAATTCATGAAGCGGAATGGCTTTTCAATGGCTCCTGGGAATCAGTGACAAAGCAATCACATTTGGAATTTGACCAAGTGATAGAATGTAGTAAGGAGGTGACTTCCCATGAAGTAGGAGTGAATTTTAGAGGTATAAGAGGCAACTCATTCCAGATATTGCATGTGAGAGAAAGTGAGTGACATTGCGCATGCAGATAGTAGACTGCAAGATTTTGTCTATAGGTATGAAACAATAAAGAACTCAGCTGGGAAGAATCACTATGTGTCATTCTTGGTTTTGGGCCTGGTATACTCCATGATACTGGAATAAGTGTCATAAGGAGGTGTCAGAAATGGGATAGATGATTGTAGATGAACAGGATATGTTTTCTTTCCTTCCTGTGCATATGATTAGTCCAAGAAAGTAGTGTTTACCAACACTATATGCCTACTCAAAACTTCAAAAATATGTGCTATTGAGTTCAGAGTGCTTACATTTATGTATGTGTTTGTTTGTCTTTTTATTTATTTACTTATTTACTTACTTATTATTTATTTATTATCTATCATTTTTCTAAATCTCCCATCACCCGCATGTAGGTGGATATAAGATAACTGCATCCTTTGTGCACAGCTTGCCTTGTGATGACCACAAATGCAATAGGATTCTTTAATACCTGCAAATGTCAGACTGAGAAAACTAGTTCTCACATGGGCAATGAAAAACAATAGCAAATCTAATGGTTATGGAAACAGAGGACAGATCGAAACTGGTCACCCCAACCAAATGAGGGCAGAAACTAGTCTATTACATAAAGCAACAAGGAAAATGAATTTCATGACAGATTGAACATCACCATTGTTATCGTCGTCATCATTTTGCTGACATTCATTGTTTTTGGCTTCCTAACTTTTTGTGGTAAAGATTACTTGCCAGAAATTCTTGGATTTCTTCTGAGCTTAATTAACTGGTTCAATTCTGCCTATAAGCTGAGGTCTGACAGAAAACTACTATGGCAGCAATTGATTAACCAGGACTGTACAGGTGGTCCTCGATTTACAACAGTTCATTTAGTGACAATGACACTGAAAAAAATGACTTATGACCATTTTTCACAGTTAAAACATTTGTAGCATCCCTACAATCATGTGATCAAAATTCAGATGTCAGCCCCGAATCCATCTCGAATCAGATTTAGGGCTGCCACAAAGGAGAATGGGTAACTGTGGGAACAAGAGTGAAGTGAGAAGGAAGGATAGCCACAACAACATTCTTTTGCCAGAGCTCAAGGTCGAGTCACTGGAGTTTGGAGGGGACTGACTGGACTTGGTGGGAGTTCAGAATGGAGGTGGATTGGGGAGTGTGACCTGAGAGTCAACAGTAAGGGGCTGGGTGTGAGTTTTAGTGTAGTAGGGGAAAACACAGGAGTTCAGATTTGGGTTTTCCCCAGATGTGCCAACATGACTTCTCTAATACTTTCTTGGATGGACTTTGTCTCTGAATGCTGAATTTGGGATGGAGAGTTTGGTTGGAACACTGACATCAGATGCTTGGCAACTGGTTCATGCTTATGACCATTGCTGTTTCCCAAGATCATCTTCTGCAAACTTCTGACAAACAAAATCCATGGGGAAGCCAGATTCACTTAACAACCATGTTACCAACTTATCAACTGGAGTCATTCACTTAACAACTGTGGCAAGAAAGGCCAGAAAATGGGGCAAAATTCACTTAACAACAGGGCTTAATTGTGGTTGTAAGTCAAGGACTACCTGTAGTTTAAAAAATGTTTCTCCTTCCAAGAAACAGTTTTCTCTGCATCTCTCTCAGTGCTTAAATTATCTGGCCTACTCATGTGGCACATGGCGAACTTCTGTTACTATTCCACTGTTTATCCTTCTTTTAATTTTTTTTAAAGAATTCTTTTACTATCTCTTTGATGTTGCTAACAGCTGCAGTTTTTATATACATCTGTCTTGCATTCATGTGTCTTTCTACAGACCAGTTTATTGCTAGTTTATATGTGTGTGGTTAATTTGTATGGCATCCAGAGAACTTCAGTTACTGGGAAGTTCTTAAATGAAATCTGCTTCTCTGAGCATAATGTAGCTCAAGATATGTAAATCAAAGAGATCTCAATATTGCTGTCCTTGCACTATTCACGTCCTGCCCGTTTCTGAGAAATTATCAGGATGCTGCACTTGGCTTGCTTCCTGTCCAAAGGTGATTGACAATTACTTCTCCACATAATTATAACAGACACAAGGTAAGGTTTTGATAGATGGATTGGAGTTTTGCATCCCAGCACTATAGTCCAGGGAGCATAATTCATGCAAACAGTCAAGAGCAATGTAACCAGAGTATGTAATCGCTTTACTTCTTGAAATGAGACCAAATTATGATGCAAGTTCATTGATGAGTTCTTAGACAAACAAATGAGTTTGAAGAGATATGCAAAGTTGCTACTACTAAAGAATAATTTATTCTAAGATTAAAGAGCTATTTATATTTAATGTCCTTCAGGAAAAAAAAACATGCACTGGAAGATCATGGACTTCTCATCTCTTTGCAACTTAGTTTGCAATTTATTTACATTTATGAAGCTGGGGACAAATTCTTCTAAAATGACTAATCGTTAATAGTCATACTACGTATTGATACTTATTTATGATACATATTTAAGGATAGACATAGAAAGTTAGATACAGATACAGATTCTTCTTGTGCCATTACCTCTCTTTGTAACAAAACTGTTCATTGTTCATGCTGTTGTCATTTTTATCACTCACCGAGCTCAAGAAATGTTAGGTTGAAAACCTTTGCCTTTTTGATAACAATCACAAAACATAATTATCTGAACTTTTTTTTTCCAGAGATAACTTGGGACAAGGTCCATGCTGAGATATTCTCCTATCTCACTGTTATATTTAAAGGGCCTGAATCAAGGGAAGAACACAGCTTTTGAAGTCAGCAGTTCAAAAATAAATAAAATAAAGGATCTTTCATGTAAAAGCAATGCAGTTGTATGTGAGAAAATACAGGTAGTTCTTGACTTATGACCACAATTGAGCCCAAAATATCTGTTGTTAAGTGAGTGAGTTGTTAAATGAATTTTGCCCCATTTTACAACCTTTCTTGCCACAGTTATTAAGTGAATCACTGCAGTTCTTGAGTTAGTAACACAGTTGCTAAGTGAATCTTGTGTCTCCATTGACTTTGCTTGTCAGAAGATCTCAAAAGGTGATCAAATGGTTGCCAAGTATCTGAATTTTAATCATGTGATCTTGAGGATGCTACAATGGTTGTAAGTGTAAAAAACGGTCATTAGTCATGTTTTTCAGTGTCGTAACTTCAAATGGTCATCAAATGAATTGTTGTAAGTTGAGGACTACCTGTGATCGCTAAAATGTAGAAAGTTGGAATTAAGGAACAGGAACATGGAAGAGGCCAGTGTCATGAGCATTGTTAAGGAAGTTTATGAAGACTGTGACCATTAATCTTTGCAATCTTTATATAAGGAAAACATTTTTCATTTAACTTTCAGTAATTGGTGTATAGCTGTACTTTACTCGCATACTGTTTATAGACCATGGTTTTCAAGATGAAGAATTCAGGCATATATTCTGGGGTTATAAAAACAGAAGGAGCCTGTTGCAAGAGTCAAAGGGTTAGGGTTGCATCTAGAACCAAATCCTTATTGTAATAAGCTCCTTTGGGGGGCTGTCATTTGCACAGTCCCTGAAGAATAGATTGATGGTGTTTACAAACCATAGTTGTTGGGTGTCAAATTTCCACCCATTTCTGATTCTGCATTTCTCTGCTCCTTTCAAGTTGAAAATGAATTGGATTCAATTACGAACTCATCTATGTTTCTGCAAGAAGAAGAAATCCCCTACCTGACAGCTTTTAAAAGTCTTTAAAGAATTCTTGTTCCCAAACTTGAGGATTAGTTTATTTTATTATTCCTTTGCTTGTTGCTGACAGTGTCAACTTTTTTTTTTACTTGTGTTTGTTTTCTTTAGGCTATCGATTGCTTTAAGTTGTTCTTGTATTTCTATTTTAAAGGTAATTTAATCTGTATTTCATTGATCGTTCATTTCCTTGTGGACCAATTCTTGTTGTTGAAAGTCAAGCTGAAAAATTAATGAGCACTGGATTAGAAAAAGCCTCCTCACTTTAGGCCACTAACAATTTCTGAATTGTTCCTATTCAGTTTCTTGATTAATCTGCTTATTTAATACTAGTTGGGTACATTTGGATAAGACAAGTCACAGAAAATAAAGCCTCTTTTAGCAGTTCAGTGCTGAAAATATGACTGGATACATTTTAAATCAAGATTTAGAAAACTTTTTGGCCTTCTTGATATTGCTGAACTTTATTATCCATCAATCCAGCATAGCCGTGAAGTCCACAAATCCCAGAATAGTAGCACAGAATCTCTGATTTTGCAAACAAGGGATAACAATAAATCCTGAACTGGAAACTCTCCTGAATCAGCAATCATTTAGTCTCCAAAATGTCTAAACATTTTCTTTCTTTGACATGGCCTCTTGCCAGTATTGGTGAACAAAGCCTGTTAACCAACATAGTATTTAATCTATATTAAGCTTGGTGAAATTTAAATCACTTATCACCTGTACTTGTCCTTAAGCACATGAATTGAATGTCATTATAAGTTATAGATAACTTCATTGCATATTCAGTACAACTAAAGAGTCTCATTACTCACTTGAAAATTGAGACAGTAATGCACTCTCAGCCCAACGCATCTCAGAGGGAGTTTTTATGGAGAAATTACACATTGTCCTTGAATTATGACTGTAATCAATCACAGAATTAAATCATTACTGTCATAAATTGACACTTCATGTGACCATACCCAAATTTTTAGCATTTTTTGTGGCAGTTGTTAAGTAAATCCATTATACCCAGTTGGTGTTTTTTTGCCAGAAACCAGAAGTAAATACTGGAAATCGACAAAAAAACACCATTAAAAATTGCAGTCACTACAAATGGCCACAAAAGTGAGCTAGTTGCCAAGTGCCCAAAATCAGACCATGTGATTATGGGAGTATGTGAGTGTGAGTATGTGTGAGGTTGTGATAATTTCAAAACCAAGTCGTCTTTGGGGGAGCTGCTGTAATTTGCTGTGTAACTTAGTGAGCAGTTGTATGTTGAGGTCTGTCTATAAAAAAACGAAGGAGCAATAGGTATGCATGCTGCTTTGAGTTATTTATAATAATAAAGGTGGGATAAAAATAAAAATAGAATGATGGTATGCCTAGTATACCTTTATTATTCTCCCCTGTCTCTTTGTGATGATTTATAACATCAAAGAAGGTTTCTCTCTTTGTTTCTATTGACTATTGCATGGAACAGCTCTTAAATTTCTGCTCACATTCAGAGTAACTCCTGGGATCTTGGCCCTGGCTATGGATCTTTGAATACTCATTGTCATGCAGATGTGTTCCTTGCTACATTTCTGTCAGTGTTCAATCCCCCCTTACAACAGAAACAAGGCTTCAGAATGAAACTCCATTCATAGAAGACAATAGCTGTTGTAAGAAACCAAATGCCTGCACCAATTTAAGAAGAACATCAAAAGATTGGGCAAGTAAGAAAGAACATAATTCTCCTGTTCCAGAAAGTCCAATGAAAACCAGTTAGCTTTTCAGATAACACTCACTGGTATAAAATTAATGATGGCATTCAGAGATAAACAGCATTTTAGTGTGGGACAATATTTTGCTTTCTATTGTAACAACTATGAAATATTATTTAAATTCTGCAATGAATAGTGGAAAACATTATTTTGTAACACATCTAGTATTCATCTTGTGTTTCAAATCTAAGTATTTTTGGCTGCAATCTTCGGTTAGAAGAATGGCACCATACCTTTGAGTCATCAAAGTCCAATAAAAAAAACTTCAAAAGATTTATTGTTACTAAAAGTGTTTACCTTTGAGATTCATATCCTCCTATGTATCAATCAAGGTGTTTGTATATGAATTTATAGGTCTACAGGTGACATAACTCTTTTGAACTTGCTAGTAAAACTCTCATGTTTAGGGGCTTCCCAGAGGTATATACTGTATTTCCCTGAAAATAAGTCCTAATGTGCAAAACATATTCACCGAACCGGTAGTAACACCGGTTGAATCCTACCCTGATACACACACACACACACACACACACACACACACACGTCAGGGGAGGATAATGATTCATGTCTTTAATCTCTCAGTTTAACCACTATAACTTACTTTACATGGAGCTGTCTTTGAAGAAAATCCAGAAGTTGCAGCTAGTACCAGATGCCGCTGTCTATATATTAGTCAGGATCAGCCAGTATAGCAGAATGAGTCTTATTTTTGGAGAACACAGTAGCTGACAACTATGCAGTGGTGGGGTGCAACCTTTTTTTACTACCGGTTCTATGAAAGAGCACTTTGTGCGCATGTGCAGCAGTCAAAAACCACTGATTTTGAGCTTCAAACAGCTGAGGCGCAACAATCCGCTCTACCGCACAAATCAGCTGAGCTCAAAACCAAGGAAATAAAGGACAGAAAAGGGCGGGGGCAGGTGGGCGGGGCCAACTGCTCACTGGCACTACCAGTTCACTAGAACCAATGCGAACTGGAAGCATCCCACCACTGTTACTATGTGAAACAATTTGCTAACAATTCTGCACTCTAAACTGTTTTGAAAGATTATCATATTATTCGACAGGGACAAATAATTAAGCAGCAAGAACAATACATTAAGACTGATTTCAGTAGGCCTATATGAAGTATGATGAACAAGATCAAACTAAAAACAAGTTTTTGTTTTTGGAGGAAATAATCATAGTTTTGCCTCCTTTATCATAGCTCTTTTAACTCTTTTGAAGATGGATGCTCCATCTTTGCTTTAGATGATTTGCACTGCCCTGAAAGAGCTAGTGTGCATTTTATGCATTTTCCTGGACTCACAATTCCTGCTAGAATGTGAGCAGGAGAGCCTTCAGCCAGGCTCAGCAGTTTCACTAACTGCACCCTTTTCCAAATCAGAGGGAAGATAATGATTCATGTCTTTAATCTCTCAGTTTAACCACTATAACTTACTTTACATGGAGCTGTCTTTGAAGAAAATCCAGAAGTTGCAGCTAGTACCAGATGCCGCTTTCTATATATTAGTCAGGATCAGCCAGTGTAGCAGAATAGCACTTATTTTGTAGTAGCTGCAGTGGTTGCTAATTGGCCTCAGGCCCAATTCAAAGTGCTGGTGATTATGTATGAAACCCTATAGACTCTTGTTAACTCTAGCTTCATTTTCTCTAGGAAACATAAGCTTATATTAGGATAGAACAGAACAGAACAGAATAGAATAGAATTCTTTATTGGCCAAGTCCCAGACAAAATAATCAATGCTCAGAGCTGGAATAGGATGATAGACAACCTTTTTTTTTACTGCTTCCTCTAGTATACACATCAAGCCAAGAGCAAGAGAATTTTTTTCAGCATAAATGCCTCAAAATGATAAATGTTCTTTTCATATTTCCTCAAAGCACTGTAATATGCGGTTATAGGAAGCACTTGGTCAACCAAGCACAAGTTAGTTCCTTGTCATTCAGCCTGTAACAGATCAATTGGTCATATCTAGTGGCTGTAAAGAGCTTAGCCCATCATTGCAATGCTGAAAATGCTAGCTTTGAGTTAGAATAGAATAAAATAGATAGAATAGAATAGAATAGAATAGAATAGAATAGAATAGAAGTAGAATAGAATAGAATAGAATTCTTTTATTGACCAAGTGTGATTGGACACACAAGGAATTTGTCTTGGTGCATATGTTCTCAGTGTACATAAAAGAAAAGATACATTTTATCAAAAGGCAAGAATCATAAGGTATATAAGGCTAATAATAGTCATAGGGTACGATAAGCAATCAAATCATACTAGGAAACAGTCAAAAAATCGTTAGGATACAAGCAACAAAGTTACAACCATACAGTCATAAGTGGGAGGAGATGGGTGAAAAGATCGGAGGATTAATGGTAATAGTAATGCAGACTTAGTAAATAGTTTGACAGTGTTGAGGGAATTATTTGATCGCATTTGGGGAAAAACTGTTCTTGTGTCTGGCTGTTCTGGTGTGCAGTGCTCTATAGTGTCATTCTGAGGGTTTTGTCTTGTATAAAATTATTATATAATTTTGCAGCAACAGAAAGCCTCTGGTGCCTGTCCTCCAAGGTGACTCATGGTCATGATAACTCATGGTTAGATGTGGAGTCTCTTTGGAAACTGCTTTTGCTCCAAATAAGCTACTTATCAGTGTTACAGACTTTATATTGATCATCATCAACAGGCTTCACACTATTATGTCACTGCCTGCTTTTTAGAATGATACCCTCAAACCATCCAAGGGAACCATGTAACTTCCATCCTGTCCTTGAACTCTTTAATAACTTAGCTGTTCTCCCAGGCCTTGGGGCAGCGTGTCTATGCAGGTCTGTCAATGGCTTTTGGTCCAAATAAGCTATTTATCAGTGTTGCAGACATCTTCTCTGCAAGGTGACTCTTGCAGGGGAGTCATTCATGTGCACAGCATGTGATTTTGTCCATATAGGAAACAGCCTGCTGGTAACTGACATGATGTGGAGATCTCCTTTACTTTCTCTTTGCTGACTTTCCATTGGAGGGAACTTTCAATAAGAGGTTGATTCCCTTATCGGTTCAATAGTTGTTCCCTTATCATGTACAGTTGCTTTCAGGACCTGCATACAGTTTTGGTACCTTAGGTTGCATTTATTTAAATTGGTTTCAAGTGTCAAGTGAAACCATGATCATTAGACCATAATGGCGGGATTCATACAACACACCCAGCCAAAAGCAAACATTATGATTTAGTGTAATTTGTCAACCCAGATTATTACTTTACTGGGAGATTTAAAGAAATGAGTGCAATGTCAACCCTAATTCACAGAAATAAAAACAAATTCAATTTTGCAACAATAATCAGGTAGTGCTAGAATTCTGAAGAATGCTAAGGCAATTTCAATAACAGTTAACAAGAGGAGGTGTTCTTCATCTCTTTTCATAGCACTTGATATCTGTATATAAAATAAATGTATTTACAATATATGACAATCGTTAGAACCTTTTACTGATTTCTGTTGGTATAGATCTCTAGAAACAAGTTGTGCTGTTCACTGAGCAGTGTCAGAGTTTCAGGCATGAAAAATTTTCAGATGTTTTGAACAGTTCGTGGCAACCAGATCAATACTTGTAATTCTCACAATTCTCTTTCCTGGATCTTTACATTTATTTTTTCACCTGCAGAGTAAGGCGTTCACAACTTCTTCCTGCTAAATCAAAAACCAAGTACAGGCAGAACATCATTTTACTGCAAATTGCCCCCAAAATTGCTCTTTACTCATGGTGTAACTGACCCAGACAACTGCTAAATTTCAGGGTAAATCACCACAGCATATGATCAACTCAATCTGCCCCAAATAGACTGAATTTTGATTGATACCTCAGCCTCCTTTGTAAAAATTAGCCAATTTGCTCTTTCTCTTTATTTTTCTTACAGCATTATCACCTTTTTATTATTTAAAAAATCTCTACAGTGGTCTTACTGGGATGAGAGCTACGACTGATAGTAGAGTTAAGACCCTTTCACCCACTTTCTTTCCTGCTTTTCTCCCAATTTGTCTGCTCTTCCTATATACACACTCTGGAAAACCAAAACAAAAAAGGGAGGCAGTGTGGGATGCTAGTCAAGGTACTGGATTAGGAATGGGAAGATATAAATTCGTGTTCAACTCAGTCCTGGATGTTCCCTGGGTGATTTTGGAGCAGTCACTCAGTTTAACCTGCTTCACAGGATAGTTGTTGAGGGAAAATAAATTATCAAAGTAGACATTTTTAGGGAAGCCCACTTTTTGTGGGTGCATCGCAAATTCCAGCCTGTGTCAACCTAGAGAAAAATAATGTGATTTTGTGTTAACCTATAAAACTGAGTTTATATTCAAACAATTTGGCAGATCAAAGGAGAAGAGTTTAGCACCAAACCAAGTTATTCTTTTAGGCTAACTCTCACTGTTGACTGGGTTACTAGGTTCAATGACATGCTAATACTGTCAGTCAGTTGAATTAAGTTTCTCATGTGAATATAGTCACAGTCTGAAAAATACATTAAATGGAAGTTGCTGCTTTGTTTTCAGAATTCAAGCTTGTTTTTCTAGATTCTAATATTAGGAGACCTTTCCAAAAATCTGGGGGGACAATTTATACATATAATTTGATATTAGTTTCGTCTTCACACAGTTTCCCAAATTCAGCTCCCAGCAACTTCAAGGCAGTTATATGTGATCAAAAAATATGGGGAAATAACAGAGATAGGTGTTATGTTTGCATGAAGAGTCAGACACGAAGAGCTTCAGTGAAGAGTTTATTAAGTGACTACAGCTTGAATGGACCCGACTTGGCTGGGCTATGGCTGCTTCTTATAGCCAGCAGCCGTAGTTGCCAGACAATCAGAGTGCAGGGTTTTCCCGCACTATTTAAACCAATCCTATTTGACATTTTACAAGAACAATTCAAACTAAACCAATAACATTCAAACCTACATACATAACAATAGGCACTTTAAAAAAATTAAGTGAGGGCTTTCTGCCTAGAACTTGTGATGCATAAGCAAACATAGAATGGGCTAGAGCCTAAAATGGATAGGATTATCCATTTGCCCTACTTGGAGTATTCCTTTTCTTCCCATTCTTCCTGTCATTCCTTTCTTCCCTACCTCTCTTTCTTCCTGATATCCCCTTTTATCTCTATTGTCAATCTCTTTTTTTCTCTTTTCTTCCATATGAACCAGGCTCACTTGGACTGCTGAAGGTCTGTCTAAGTAGGCTCAATTCAGATAATGCTTTAAATCAGATCATAGGCTAGATGAAATGAGATGATGCAAAACCAGACAGACAGTTTCATCTGACTTGGTGTGAGAGAAGCTCCTATAATACTGATTTTTTTTTTGCTGGTACTCCTTAGAAATTCTATTTCTTAATTTGTTTATACCCCATCTAGGTTACATTTATCTAAGCATATTTTTATCCTACAACAGTCAACAAGATTCTCAGAGGCATTTGCCGAATAAATAGTACAATTTAAAATACCCAAGGTACAATTTTAAAAATCCAATCCTGTCATAAACAGGAACAATAAAATAACAGTGTCATAAAAATAGAAATAAAGGTGGCAATAGCAAATCAGGGGAAGATTATCTAAAACAGCTTGGTTTTCAAGAGTTTTTGAAAAATTAAAAAAAAGGACCAGCTTGATCTTCAGGGAGATGCTACTCCATGTTGTCGATGAAGCCACAGAGAAGCAGTGCTTCCTTGTTTCAGACCTCTGGATCTCCCAGAAGTGTGGGGCTTGTAGTAATTTTTCCCTAATAGATCTAATCACTTATATTGATAGTACTTTCATGATTGTTCATAATTTAAAAAAATAAAATGGAGCATGAAACACAAAAAATGAGAACAGAAGGCAAAATTCAGTTCCACTAGGAGCTTCCTCCAGGAAGGATTTTTTTAATAGGCTGATCACAGTGACTTCTCTCTTTTAATTTTTTTTTAGCTCTGCTAAAAAGCAGACATCCATGAAAAATCAATTGTGCACAGGAAGACAAGCAAAGTAGGAGCAGATGTTGTCATCAGCCATAAAGTCACTTGTGATTTATTGGCAGGCTTGGTTACATTCAAGAAAATACTTGGAATGCTGAAAGAAATAAATTCATTTGAACGTGCTGTTTATTAAAATGAAGATAGAGAAATGTGTTTCTAAACATATAACATATAGTAAGGATTTTATAATAATAATTAATATATTGTATTATATTACATTATATTGTTCTCCTCCTTATATTTCAGTTTTTCACATATTGATATATTGTTCTCCTTTATATATGACAATACAACCAGAAAAAGCTTCTTGTTTTAGAGTAACATTGGAGTCTATTCTTCACAATCAAAAGAGTTTGATATTTGAAGGGCAATACTATGCCTCACTGACGGACCTGACATACAGTTTTTCAGATATGGAGTCCATCCTTTGCCGTAAAATGCAAATAACAGTGATCTACTTCACTTTTTCTTTGATGACTTTATTACATCTTACAATAGGAATTAGCTTTAATAAGTGTTAGTGCTTCATCAAATCCAATGAAGAAAGTTCATACAGAAGAGAATGGTCCCATCTTTCAGAGAAATCTGAAGACTGATACAATATTGATCTTCATGTAAAGAGCATTTTGGAAGAGATTATAAATAACCAGACAGTCTATTGATGTGGTTATTATTACTGACACCCTCTCCCAAATGCTCCCTATAGTTTCTTTAATATCTAAAGCAAATAAAACAACTTACTATTGTTTTTAGTTATGCAAACTTCTGTGTTTTAACAGACTGTGACACAATCTGCCTGCCTACTGCATGAAAAGCAAAGTCAGGGTCCTCTCCTATATAGCTGGAGGCGACAAGAAAGTAACATTCCCTGCTCTCTTTGAAATAGGCTGTCTTTGGTGGCAGAGTTGCCCCTTTCCTGATGAGTTTCTGGAAACTTGTAAAACCTGCTATTCCAGAAGAATAGAATAACATGATTATCTGACTAAATGGTGGCACCGTACATTCTACTTCATCATATTGTATATTCTGACATAATTTCATATTACTTTTCCATTACTGTAATGATTACTACATACAGTTAGTCCTTGACTTACAACCACGATTGAGCCCAACATTTCTGTTGCTATTTGAGACATTTGTTAAGTGAATTTTGCTCCATTCTATCATCTTTCTTAAAACAACTGTTAACTGAATCACTGCAGTTGTAATTTGTTATTGTTTTTGGCTTTCCCATTGACTTTGCTTGTCAGAAGGTTGCAAAAGAGGAACACATGACCCCAGGATACTCCAACAGTCATAAAAGTATGAGTCAGATCCCAAGTGTCTGAGTTTTGATCATGTGACCAGATGCTGAAATGGTCATAAGTGTGAAAAACAATCATAAGTCACTTTTTTCAATGTTGTTGTAACTTCGAACAGTCACTAAATGAACTGTTAAGTCAAGAATCTACCTTTACGTTGTACATATCTGATGGACTGGCATATCTTTCTTTTTATTGGAAATAGGAAAGAAGTGGGAATCAAATCCTAGATAAGGTTGATCTTAATTTGTTACCAAGAAGATTTCAATACCATATGTAGACATAGGATCCTAGATGCCAAAATCCTGGTTCATGCAAGACTACAGATGCATCTTAAGGATAAAAGCAACCAACAACAGAAGTTCTTGAGCTCAAACCCACATGGGCTAATCATTAGATCTGGCTTTGGACAGATCAAACTCTTCTCTTGCCTTGTCTCTACCAAGAAAAAAAGGGTCTGATATTTTATTTATGGTATAGAAAAGTTGCCCATCATAACTGATGTGGAATTGTAAATGCAAAATAAAAGGTAACCCTGAAAAATGCAACTCTTTCAAACAGCATTTTTGAAGTGTACTCCGGGCAGCAGGAATAATGTTCCTTTCAGTTGCCCTTGTAGTCTTTCAGCAAGTAATGATCAGATATTATTTTTAGTTGTTTGTTTATCACATTTATTTAGTTGCCCGGATCACATAAATGATTTTGGGGGCATACAACAATCAATAAAAACAACAAATATATAAAAACAGTCATTATAAAAAAAATTAAAAACATTATAAAAAAGCATAAAAAATTTAAAATCTACAAACCACATAGAAAGAGTATTTCTTCATTTCCCTGATATCCCCCAGGCCTGGTGATATAACCAGGTCTTGAGAGACTTCTGGAATGAAAACAAGGATGGAGCTAATCTGAGTCTGGTGGAGAGCAGGGAGATGTTCTGTAAAACAGCCACCATGAAAGAGAAGGCCCGCCTCCTGGGGCACACCAAATGTGTCTAGCAGATGGTACCCATAACTTCCTTTCTCTGAAGTTCCATACTATAAAGGTTAAAACTAGTATCTTGAATTGGACCTGGCAGTAGATCGGCAATAAATGCAGCTTGTGCATCCAGGGTATAATATGTGTTCTTCTGAGAACATGCATAACTGCCCATGATGTTGCACTCTGAACCAGTTGGAGCTTTCAGATATACTTCAAGAATAATGGCAAACCATTTCCAAACTCTTGCCAAGAAAACTGAAGTAACTAGTCAAAGCAGTCTCCAAGAGTTAAGCCTGACTCAAAGACACACACACACACACATGTCTAACTAAATTGATTTATTTAAGCATTGACATCAAGTTTAACAGAAGCTGTACTAAGAAGTGATATTTGGCATTGAAAGCACTTCCTAGTGTTGCATAGGATATCTCACCTTAGTATTTGGCATCTCGTAGGCATTGGACAGTGCTAATCTTACTATTATATTCATATTATATGGTGGTCCTCACATATGGATAATTTATACAATATATATGGAATTCCATTATTTCTAAAATACATTTTCAGAAAGGTAATGAACCATTCAGAGGTAATGAACCATTTATTTGAGAAAGTTCTTTATTCTTCACTTTAAGCTTTATGGATTTTTTTAATTTGCTAGGGTTTAGTTTATAACATAAGGAATGCCTTTTTCAAGTTTCGAAAAAGCTGAAGAGGCATAAAGAGTATGCATCTAGATACTAATTAAAACTAGCATGTGATCAGTTTTCATTAACTGAGCGTATGAGCAGTGAAAAAAGCAGAGTGGTAATGTCTTCTGTTTAAATATTCTTTGATATCTAAGTGTAGGCTGATACATCTATAAGTGTCATTATCTCCATAAGAAATTAGTATGTACTTTACAAAATAGTAAGGCTGTATTAACAATTTATTTTAAAAAAATTAGACTATACTATATGTATTGCATCTATGTATCTTTTAGGGTGAAATATGGATTATTAATTAATTGTTGGAGATCTGGAACTTATGATATTGATAGTATTCATATGCTCAGTTTTATTGAGTGACTGATTGACTATGTCACTTAATTCATTTTACATATTTATTTGGTTCTGGAAAGTTCATTTATCTTGTAGAAACAGACGCTCTTTTGAAATGCCATATCAATGAATTGGAAAACAACAAGAGGACAATGAAATTGATATCATGCAATATAATTATTACACACAAATATTGATATTAGAGAGCTAGAAGGACTTACTCTGTCAGTTTTACAATAGTCTGAGGAAAGTATAACTCTTTCTCTATCAGACAAGATTTCAGCCCCAGTAATGAAATCAATGGAAAATAAATTGTTCATAACTCAATACTTTAATTCTTTTTATAGCACCTTTCTGCCTACTATTTACCAAGAAAGAAAATATATTAGAACAAGTACCAGAATAAAATTGATAGAATAGATAATAGCAATCATATCAACTAGGTGAATATGTGTTCAAATTATGACAGAGAGATGAAATTCTAAGTTACTGTAAAGGACTATGTGCTAGAATGGGCATTGGTAAATTTACCTGTGAACGCCTTTTCTATCTATGCTGCAAGAGAGCCCAGGATGGGTAGACTCCTTCTTATGATGTCATTAAGCTGGGTCTGTAGTTTTGTTAGAAAAATCACTAGCACTTTCAGAGACACAGCTTGTTGAGTAAAGAAGCTGAGTCAAGGCTGGGGCTACTCCTGGGGGGCTGGCTTTTATATCCTCAAAAACAGACCCAGCTTAATGATGTCATAAGAAGGAGTCTACCCATCCTGGGCTCTTGCTGCAGCATGGAGGAGAACAGTTGGTTATGAAAGTGATGAGAGAGTGGAAATTCTAAGGCAGAGCTGCCAAACTCCTGGCCCGTGGGCCAGACACATCACACACTGACCACACCCCCACCCAGTTTAGGGAAGAGGAAAAAAGTCCCGATACATCATACAACACAGCTGTGACAACGTGAATTTGACATCCCTGCTCTAAAAGTCTAAAAAGTTTGGCTCTTATTTAAAGCTGCAATACTAGAGGTCCAAGCACAATGTATTTCTAAAATTAGGAAGATGGCCCAAAGTCCAAGATCATACCTACATGGTTGACTAGTATTTCAAAGAAAACTATTAGGGACAAAAAAAGAACAATTTAAAGCAGTGTTTCTCAACCCTGGCAATATCCAGATTTGATTTCTTCAACTGCCAGAATTCTTCAGCCAGCACAAGTTTTTAATATTATTTATTTTATTTTATTAGACTTACCTCTCTCCCTAAGGACTCAGGGCGGCGAACAATAAAAAACCCAATACAAATTACAATAAAAAACCATTAAACAAATACAAGCCTAATCAGTGTTATAAAATTTTAAAAGAATTAAAACAAAGACTAAAAAACCAACCCACACCCCCGAAGTCAGTCTAGACCGGCCTGTTGAAACAACCAGGTCTTCAGGTCCTGGCGGAAGGAGCGGAGATCAGGGGCCAAACGGAGGTCCATGGGGAGTTGGTTCCATAGGGCAGGTGCTCCCACAGAGAAGGCCCTACCCCTGGGCACCGCCAGTCGATAATGCCTAACCGACGGTACCCCAAGGAGGCCCTGCCTATGGGAGCGTACTGGGCGATCGGAATGTGATGCTGACAGGAGGCATTCCCGCAAGTACCCTGGACCCAAGCCATGTAGGACTTTGTAAGTTGTTGCTAACACCTTGAAACTGACCCGGAAGGCAACCAGCAACCAATGCAGGTCACGCAGGAGGGGTGTAACATGGGAGTATCGGGACACCCCCATCACAGCCCGCACAGCTGCATTCTGCACCAGCTGCAACCTCTGGGTGGCCCGCAAGGGCAGTCCCATGTAGAGAGCATTGCAGTAGTCAATTTGGGAGGTGACAAGAGCATGAGTGACTGTCCGTAGGGCATCTCAGCTCAGGTAAGGGCAGAGCTGGCGAACCAGCCGAACCTGGGCAAAGGCCCCCCTGGCCACAGCTCCCACCTGCTCCTCCAAACTGAGCTGTGAATCCAGGAGGATGCCCAAGTTCCGCGCCCTGTCCACGGGGGGGGGGGGCATTAATAAATAAACCTATGCCTTAATTATTTAAAAGCAGAACAAAAGTTTGCATTATTTTATTATAGGCCATAATGGAAGTTAACATAGCAGAGATAAACTTGGAAAAACAAACAATGGAATCCATTTTTCTCTTATGGCACTACATTTTGTAAAGTTCTAAGGAAATGCTATTGCCAAAGAAAATTGCTGAACATTTTATAAATCTATCCGAAATGACATGAAAATTTGAAGACTTTTTACAATATAAATTTGGAGTTAAAATCATCCTGACCTCATTTATCTTACCCTAGTTATCAGCAGAACATTTTGGCATGTATGACCAGATGTTATTAATTTGCAATATTTTGTGATATATTAATAGCCAAGATCACCTTTCTTTGTAACCTCAATTTGAACTGAATCTTCAAATCCCATCCCATCCTTTCCCATTCCAAAATAATCAATTTCCCCAAAAGTGACTCAGATTTGAAAGCCTGCAAAATTTTTACCTGGAAATAAATTCTGCTGATGTCAGTGAGTCTTGCTCTTGAATAGGTTTGTGTAGCTTGCTTTATGTATTTGACAAATCTGGTAAAATTAAGGCCATTCCAAATAAAACTGCACATTGAAGTTTTCATAACTTTCTTTGATGAATCTTGCTATTTCAAAGTCTAAGTAACTTCTGAACAGCTCCTCGCTTTCATATATTTAGAGGAATGGTTATTACTATCTGTTTTTTTAAAATAACAACATTTAATTTCTGCTTATTTGCCTTACTGTCTCTTTATATTTAGTACATGGCAGGAGCCATCTAATTTATAATGCCCGCCTTCAGTACTAGATGAGGGTCATTTCTCTTTTCTGCTCTCCTTAGTCATGAGAATTATTCAGCCAATGCAGAATAAAGGAGAAGAAATGAAAGCATTTGAAAACAAAGTGCCTTGAAATGTATGAGACCATAACCTAAAAATCAGATAAACATCATGGTTGCATGAGAGAGCTAGGCTCAAGGAGAACTGAGTCATGTAAATTCCAGGGGACTGTTGTTTGCTCATATGTAAGCTTAGATCCTCATCCTCATTGTCATCATCATCCTCATTGTCATTATCATCATCATCATCATCATCATCATCATCATCATCATCATTTTAGCCACTGTCTATCCACTGCAGGATGAAGACCTCTTCTGCATGTTTTCAACCAATACAGTCTAGAATTTTCTTTTACCAATTGAGCCTGCAATACTTGATGATGTCGTTGATCCGTCTTGTTTTAGGTCTCTTTCATGGACTCTTTTTATCAAATGGGATCCATCCTAGGACTGCCTTGGTCCTCCTGCTATCAGTTCTTTTTGCTATGTGGCCAGCCCATATCCATTTCAGTTCTTTTTCTCTCTTGATGGTATCGTATACTTTTGTTTGCTCTCTAATCCATGTGCATGTCTTTCTATCTTATCTTCTAATGCCAAGCATGTATCTTTACATGGCTGTTTGCACTACTCGTAGCTCATATATCATGGCAATATCAGGCTTCTTATTGTCTGAAATTATGCTGTGTAGCATTCAATCAGAGTTCAATGAAGCATTTCAGTTAAGAACTATGTGACATTCCTGGAATTTGCCTGCAGCAAAAATGCAAGATGGCTATTCTCAATTGGCATTCTACATTTAAATCATGGTTGTTTTGGAGAAAAAAGTAAACAATTTTCTGATCTCTACAGACATGCAGACATACACACTTAATCACACCCCTTGGAAATAATTTTTGTTTGTCAAACCCACCTCCAAATGGTGTCAATAAATTCCTCATCACTATTGTTTTTTCTTTTGTTCCAGCTCCAGAGAGCAGCTGCATTTAAAACTTTCTTTTTTAGAAACATGGAGTTCATTATCTTGAAAGCCATCTCATTTAAATGCTACTACTATTTCTCCTTTTGCCATAGGATGTATTTGCTTTGTTCCTATGTTTGTGAATTGTGCTTGGCTTTCTTTCTTGAAGCAAATTGCTAAATCTACAATCTGTTATTTACACAGTGACAATAGCTTTCTAGAACCTATTTTTAATGAAAATCAGAAATGAAGTAAATGCTGCTATGTTGACAAGCACTTGCAGAGTTTTGAATAGTGCCCTTTTAAATGTTAATGAAAAAAAACCTTTTTATTTTGTTTGGTCTTTGACATGCTGTGGTATGAATAATTGCTTTTTTCAGCACCTTGAATTCACCTTTCTTTACAATTATTTCACTAGTCTTAACTCAAATTAATACAATAGTTTGCTATTTTTCTAGTTTGCCATCTTACCTTCTGTATAAAGAGTAAAAGACTTCAACAGACACTTAAATTGGCTTGTTTATTTGCTTCCTTCCTGACCTTAAGATATTTGGAGGTGAGGGTTTTTTCTCTTTGCTCAAACAAATAATAGACCATTTCACAAATACAAAAATGAAATGTGTATGAGTTTCGGTATAACTTTTAGTAACAAAATCAATTCACAAACATAAAATAGGCACAAATGGATTTATATTGCATTAATGAAAAGGCAAGGAAAAGTTATAGTTATATGATTTCTGGAAACCAAACTCAAAGAACAGTCTGACAAATGCACTTCATATTAATATTGCTCCTAAAGTAATATCCAGCCCTGATGATTTTATAGAACATTTGGAAAGAGTTTTGCTCAGTGCCTTAATACTTTTGAAATCTTTCCACAATTTCCATACATTTCACTTGTAATAAATAATTACTGATAAAACTCTATGACTTAGAACCATGTTTTGTATGAGTTGAACAAGAACATATGTGGAATGAGATGGAGTTGTTAGAGATCAAAATGGCATCCACAATCATGCAATCAAATCCCCACCCATTTTTATGTGTATTACACGTGCAAGGCACATTCTAAAGTGTGAGTTGGGAGCTATTAGTAGAAGAAAAATTGGCCCATGTGGACAGAACTTCTGTTTGTTTGCTGTTATTTCTTTTTTCCCCCAAGTTTTTTATTTTATTTTACACATACATATCAGTGAGTGAACAGTGTGGCACCTGGGTGTCATACATTTTAGTACAAATAGATGTAGCAATATTAATCGTATTTGTTACATTCACCAAGCTTATATGGTTTCAATAGTAATACACATGTATTACTGGCTTTAATTATTTTAAATGTAATTCAATTATAAAAGCAGAGTTAACTTTTTAGGTAAATAATTCCAGCATTTTAAAATGCCTTCCCGATACAATGCCTTTCCAAATTAAGAGTCCAATTTCCTGTATTGTTAAAAGTTTTTTTGTTTTATTTTTCTCCCCTTAATTCTTTTCTTTCGGTTCTGAAATTTTCCTCAAAGTGCTTAATCACTGCTTTAGCAAATAGTTGTGAACCTCTCTATTCCTGGATTCTTCTTTTTGGGGTTAGAGTTTAAATAAAAAGGAATCGTCTCGCCCAGTTTCAGACACTATTCATCAAACTCCACCCAAGCAACAGTCTTAGCTGTTCTCTTGGCTGTCCCAGCTTCATGGCAGCCATCTTTAGCTGCCTCTTCTCCTCGTCATGGTTGAGAGGGGGGGGGGGAAAGCCAGGTCAAGCAGGAGAGTTGCAGCTCTCTGCGACCTCACAGGGAGCTCCTCTTCGCTTCACCACTCCTCAGGGCAGTTTTGGCTTCTTTTGGAGCCCACTGATGGGGAGAACTCAGCACAGGAGCATGGAGACGTACTCCTCATGTTGGATTTTGCCATGATGTCAGCCAGAAGTCTCTGCTTGTTTGCTGTTATTTTTGTGAATGGAAGAAAATCCTCTCTTTTCACAAGGGCAAACTGGGAACCAGTCTTCATTTCTTTTTTTAACTTTTAACATCTTGGAGTGTAGCTTATATTGAAAGCATTAGACTCTGCAATGATCACTTTTTTCCCCCTGGAATTCCCAATTGATGAAAATAATACAACAAATACTATTAACCTTCTTGTCTTGGTAATGAATCAAAATAACAACACTCTGCAATATTTGTTCTCACAAATAATCATGCAATTTTTCCCCCTTTTGATATCTGCAGGCAGATACATTCAGATAATATATACTAGAGCTGCAATAAATCTGGATTGCTTAGATAATTTGCTATTAATGGTATCAAATATGTGCATAATACCTTGATTTAATGGGCAAGTATGGAAGAAAATGAGCAGTGGCTTCAACATGACCAAGGCTACATGGTCAAAGCCATTCACTATACATAATTATTTTTATGCCTCCTTATCAATGCATCTATAGGCAAAACATTAAAGATACTAAAATAAAAGCCCAGCTATATTTAGATATTCCAATCTGCCTCAGAGATCTAGATGAACTAATTATTTGAACACCAGATATACCCCTATATACCCCTATAGCCACAGACGGTCGAGTTTCCTGGTTGTCTGTATCTATTATTCTCTGTCTTACTAAGGCTAATATGGCTTTCAGAGAGTAACCATAATGATTCAACTTGTCTAAGATGGAGAGGAGTTCAGGGAGACCAGATCACTATGGCATGCAACTCTTTTTAAACCAATAGTTCAAGAAATTAAGCCATGCCATTATATCAATGTTAACGATGTTAAATATTTAGATGGCAGGGAGTGCATTTATAGGGAAGCTACATTTAGCAATGCAACTTTAGCAATAAATAATTTAATTGCAGCTGGAATATATAAGGCTCCCTGAGATCTATAAAAGACTTGAATAGCCAAGGTTGATCTCTCAGCATTCTGTAGGGTATATTCCTATGCTTTAAAATATGACCCCGGGGTGCTCATATAATTTGAACTGTTGCAGTTCATGCCCATTTAGTCTCCATTTATGGACCTTAGGGCACACTGAAAAACAATAACTTTGGTCTTGTCATATTCAATCTCAAGAGTTTCCTCCAAGCAAAACTCTACAAGGGACTATAATGCTTTTCTCAGATCAATCTATGTTAATGCCAATACCATTACAACATCTGCATACAAGAGAGTTTAAACATGCTTACGTCCCAATCTTGCTATGATGTGCCAACTTATCCAAGGCTGAGACCAAGAGATTTAAATAATTTTTGAATACTATAAAAGCCAAGCTTCCCTAATTCCCTTCCTCAGGAGGACGTCCCTAGAAAAATGACGCTAGTGGATTATCCTTATTACCTTTATTTTTGGTCTGACATGGAGTTTTTTGCAAAGGTAAAAGCAAATGTCTATCAGTAGCAGATCCTTCAATTGTTGCCACAACCTATTATGGGAAGTTGGATCAAAGGCAGGCTTAAAATCTACAAATCCATATAATGGACTATGTGTACTTTTTTTCAATCAAAAATTTTAGTATTAGGGCTTGGTCTACAGTATAAGGGAATGTCATGCTCTAAAACCAGCCTGTTCATCTGCCCTAATATATATGCCTCCACCTAATCTGGCAGCTTCTCTCTTAAATGAATTGCATATATTTGTTGATGATAGTTAAGTATTCTAATAGATTGATAATTGGGTTTCCTAACCCAATTTCTTAGTTAGAAATATTTATTTTATTGAAAAATTCTTATGAGAAGCAATATTACCTGGCATATTTAAATATGCATGATGAAGTCATCTGGGCTTTCATGAATGTTACTATGCTGGCTGATTTTACAAAAAAAGCGGGGGGAGAAGTTTTTTGAAATAAAATATCTTTTTAAAAAATTAAACAGTCTATAAGCAGTGGCTGATTCAGAAGACATGCTGTAAGATTTTAGTTCTCCTGTAGTTTCAGCAAAGGAAATTATAAATTGCTGAACTGCTGGATTCCATCACACAAATGAAGCCCGACAAGGCAAAATAGCTGAGTTGGAATGCTGTGCTGTGAGATTTATCTTAATATAACAGCACTGGACAGAAGGAGTACATCAATATGCTTTAATCCTGATAGGTTGGACTTGGAGAAAGTGATCTCCCTCCTGAAGAGCTATGTGTGTATGTTCATAATTTATCAATCCAGGGAAATATTGATGCATATGCATGGAATACTCTACAAATATTTTCAAAGAAATTTCTATCTATGATTTGTGTACATATTTCTAAACTTTCAGTATTTTGTTAAAATACTACCACAGCTGCATATAGTGAATATGATGACTGGAGGTTTTACAGTCCTGAATGCCAGTTTGGAAATGTCTCTTGTAGTTCAAAGGATGGTCTACGATACCATTCAAATGGATTTTTGCTTTGTCCATCTCTTAGCTCCTGCTGGCATAATTAATAGCAATAGCACACTTAAATAGCAGTTCATATGCTTTAAAGCCCTCTCTTAGCGGTTTACAGAATCAGCATATTGCTTCCAACAATCTAAGTCCTCATTTTACTGATCTCAGAAGGATGGAAGGCTGAGTCAACCTTGAACGGCTCAGAATCAAACTTGACAGTTGGCAGAGTTAGCCTACAATACTGCATTCTAACCACTGTGTGCCACCATGCAAGAAAGTATCAAAATAGATAGTTGATGTTATGCTGTTACGGTTGAAGGGAAATGAAAAATAATGAAGCTATTCTGTCAAATATGGCAAATATAATACAGTGCCTGGAGGCTGTTAGGGGCTGGATGGGGAGCAACAGGTTGAAACTGTGTGGCAGCGGCCCTGCCTGGGTTTCTCGATGTCCTCTCGGGGGTGGCAGTGGAATTCCCAGGGCTTATGGTCCTGGGTGATTTCAACCTGCCTTCCCTGGGGGGGGGGCATCCGGTTTGGCCCAGGAATTCATGGCCTCCATGGGGGCCATGGGCCTGACCCAGTTGATTCAAGGCCCGACCCATGAGGGAGGTAACACCCTTGACCTAGTTTTTGTCTCGGAACAGTGGCATAGTGATCGAGGGGAGGCCAGTTCTATGGCTCTACCCGTTCCATGGTCTGATCACTATCTCCTGCAGCTGGTCTTCCAACAAGCTGCCCCTCACTGCTGGGATGAGGAGCCACTTAGATGGTTCCGCCCCAGACACCTGATGGACCCTGAGAGGTTCCTGCCAGATTTCTTCCCAATCATTCAAATCTAAGTCATTCCCCATGTTCTTTTCCCATGCTAGCATTGGCCCCTTCACTAGTTGCCCTGTCATCTCTTGCTCTAATAAGAATTTATATAATTTAGATAACTGTTTCTCTTCTGGTCCTATGAGTAATTTATCCAATTGTGTATTTTTCTTCTCAATTCCATATTCCTTTATATCTCTATTGTATCTCATTTTAATTTGTAGGTAAGCCCAATGGTCAATTAATATTCCTAGTGTTTCTAATTCCTCTCTCATTTTTAAACTCCCCTCATCAATAATTGATAATATTTAAGCTTTTTATTCAAATCCATAGTGTTAGGATGGAATGTTGCCTCCATCATTGAAAACCATCTTGGAATCTTGGTATAGAATTTTTTCCTGATGTCAGCCCAATTTTTAATCAAAGATTTACGTATTATATGTCTATTAAAGTATGTCTGTTTTTTATTAGCCAAATTCCACAAAAATGCATGCCACCCTGTTTGTAGATCGTACCCTTCTAATGTTAAAATTCTTTTATTTACTAATTTAATCCATTTTTTTAGTCTAAACCAATACTGCTGCTTTATAATAAATCCCCCAATTGGGGAGCCCAAAGCCACCTCTGCTTCTGTCATCTTGCAAATACTTCTTTTTTATTCTTGCTTTTTTTCCAGCCTATATAAATTTCATCACTGTTTTATCCAATTCCGTAAAAAAAAATTTATTTGTCAATACTGGAATTGTCTGGAATAAATAAAGAACTATAGGTAGTATATTCATTTTAATCGTTGCTATTCTTCCCAGCAATGATATTTGCATCTTATTCCAATTATCCAAGTCTTTTTTAATTTGTTTCAGAATTTTAATATAATTATCTTCCCATAACACTTTTGTTTTTGCCCTTATCCAAATTCCTAAATATTTAATTTTATTGTCTCTTCTAATTTCTTTTGTTTGTTGTTTGTCATGTTTTTAACTAGCATTTCCGTTTTCCCCTTATTAATCTTCAATCCCGCAAATTTTCCAAATTCGTTTATTTCTTGTATTAATATTGGGCCTGTCGCCATTGGTTCTTCTATCACAAATACCATGTCATCCGCAAATGCCTGCAGTTTATATTCCTGGCCCCTAATTTTGGTTCCTTTTATGTTCCTGTTTCCCCTAATTCTATCTAGCAGTGTTTCCAGAATTGTAATGAACAACAGAGGCGACAACCCCTTTCTCTATTTTAAATACTTTGGTAGTCTCACCATTTATTAATACGTTTCCCTTTGACTATCATAGATCACATTAAGCATTTTTTCAAAATTGCTCCCGAAATTCATCTTATTAATTTGTACTTTCATAAAGTCCCAATTTAAATTGTCGAAGGCTTTTTGGGCGTCCAGAAAAATCAATGCCATTTGGTCCCCTGGGTGGCTCTCATAGTATTCCAACAAATCTATTACCGTTCTTATATTATCCCTAATTTGTCTCCTCGGTAAAAATCCATTTTGATCCGTATTAATTTCTTCGCTAAGTATTCCTTTTAATCTTTGTGCCATGATCGTCATAAAAATTTTATAATCAGTATTCAAAAGCGATATTGGTCTAAAATTTTTAACTTGGTTAGTATTTGATTCTTCTTTAGGAATAAGAGTTATACATGCTTCTTTCCACGTATTTGGAATTTTGGCTTTCAACAATACCTCGTTGCATACCTCTAGAAACATCTTATTTAAGGCACCTCCTACATTTTTATAAAATTCACTTGGGAATCCATCTGGGCTTGGGGTTTTGTTGCTCTTTTGTTTTTGGATCGCCTCATTTAATTCATTCATCGTTATTTCTCTATTCAATATCTCTCTTTTATCATCCGCTATCCTATGCACAGTTCCTTCCCTTAAATACTCTTCTATTTTAGTTAGATCCACTTTTTCTTGTCTGTATAAGTCCTCGAAATATTCTCTTATGATTTCCTTTTTCCTCCCCATATCTGTTTCTATTCTCCCATTTTAATCTTCTAATTGATGTATCACTCTTTTTTGATCCTCCTTTCTCAATCTATATGCTAGCCATCTGCCTGGCTTATTTGCACGTTCAAAATAGTTTTGTTTTATATATTGTAAATTCTTCAGTAATTCCTCCTGTTCCAATACACTAATCTCATGTTTTACTCATACTAATTCTTCTCTAATTTGTTCATTGTCCGGATTTCTCATTTGTCTATTCTCCAATTTTACAATTTCTTTTATTAGGTTGTCCTGCTTTTCCCGCCTCTCCTTATTTCTATTTGCTATATATGCTATCGTTATTCCCCTTACATAGGCTTTGGTTGTATCCCACGAGTTCTGCAGTGAGGTGTCTTCTCTTTTATTAACATTATAAAAATCGATTAATTCCTCCCTTATTTTCTCAATATATTTTTCTTCCTTTAGTACTGGTGTTTTTAACGTCCATCTTTGCCTATTCATTAGCCGCTCTTTCCAAATCATTAAAATCGGATTGTGGTCTGCCCATATATTTGGTAATATTTTTATATCCTGTATCTCCCTATCTATTTCACCGTTTACCCATATCATATCTATCCTTGACCAAGATTTGTGTGGGCTGGAGTAGAAAGTGTATTGTGCCTTTCCTGGGTTTCTTTTTCTCCATATGTCTTCCAATCCTAATTCTTCTGTCATTTCAAAAAATACTTTTGGTAGAATATTTCGTTTTGGATATTGTTTTTGTCCACATTTATAATCTTGTTTATTGTTATTTATTGCATTGTGATCCCCCAATAGACAAATTCTTGTATTACCGCTCTCTATCAATTTCTCATATACACTTTTATAAAACTCCTTTTGATTTTTATTTGGGGCATAAATCCCCACTAATAGTGTTTTTTTATTATGTATTTCCACCTCCACCATTAATATTCTTCCCGCTGCATCCTTACAAATTAATTTTGCTATAATGTCTTCCTTATAATACCACTCCCCTTTTTTTCCTCTGCTAGTGCCGCAAATACCTTCCCCAACTTCTTATTCTGTAGGTATCTCTGATCCTTATATGAACTTCTTGAAGGCATATTATGTCCAATTTTTGTTTTACTAACTTGGCAAATATTTGTCCCCTTTTATTTGGACTATTCAACCCATTGATGTTAATAGATATCAGTTTTATTCCTTTTTCCATTCCTTACTACGTTTTGCTCGCTGCCTGACTTCTGGATTTAACTCCCCTTTCTTCCCTTCTCCCCTTTTCTCTGGTAGGGATTTCTCTGTCCTCCTCCCTCCTCCCCCTCCCTCCCCTCCCCTTGGGCTAATTTGTAACTCTTCCTGGCTCGCGTTTCTTGACTCTCCCCTGCTGCTTAACTCCTCCTCCGTTCCCCCTATTTGCTCGAAAAATCTTTGAGCCTTGGCTAGATTATCAATTCTTACTCTTTTCCCTTCCCACATTACTAGGATCCCTTCTGGATCATTCCACTATTCTGCAGTGGTTCTCCTCCTACCTCGTGGGGCGTTCACAATCGGTGTTGCTGGGGGGGCAGAGGTCGACCCCGAGGGTGCTCACTTGTGGGTTCCCCCAAGGGTTGGTCCTCTCGCTCCTCTTGTTTAATATCTACATGAAACCGCTGGGTGAGATCATTCGTGGTTTTGGGGTGAGGTATCAACAGTATGCTGATGATACCCAGTTATACATCTCCACCCCAAACCAGGTCAGTGATGCCCTCTCCGTGATGACCTGTTGTCTGGATGCAGTATGGATCTGGATGGATGGAAACATGCTTCGACTCAACCCGGCCAAGACTGAGTGGCTGTACATACCGGCATCTCGGTCCAGTCAGGAATGTGCACCGTTGGCCATAGGGGGAGAGATGTTGCCCCTGTGGATAGGGCGCAGAACCTGGGGGTCCTCCTGGATGCACGGCTCTGGTTGGAGGAACAGGTGGGGGCCATGGACAGGGGGGCCTTTGCCCAGGTCCGGCTGGTTTGCCAGATTTGCCCATTTCTGGACCGAGATGCCCTGCGTAGAGTCACTCATGCCCTTGTTACCTCTTGACTTGACTACTGCAACGCTCTCTACTTAGGACTGCCCTTGCATACCATCCAGAGACTGCAGCTGGTGCAGAATGCGGTCACGCGGGTGGTGATGGGAGTTTCCCGATTCTCCCATATTACCCCCCTCCTGTGCGACCTGCATTGGTTGCCGGTTGTGCTCCAGGTGAGATTCAAGGTTCTAGTTTTAACATTCAAAGTCCTACATGACATGGGTCCAGAATATTTACAGGAGCGACTCCTGCCGATATCGAGTGCCAATTGCCCTGTACGAGCACACAGGCAGGGACTTCTTGGGGTTCCATCAGCAAGCCAGTGTCAGCTGGCAGTCCCCCAGGGACGAGCCTACTCTGTGGTGGTTCCCACCCTATGGAACCAGCTACCCCTGGGGCTCTGTCTGGCCCCTGACCTCCTCACCTTCCGCCACGACCTGAAGACCTGGTTATTTGACCAAGCTGGGCTGTGATGACCTTCTCGGGGGGGGGGGAGGGATTTTTAAATTAATTTTAACAACGGATAAATATTGGGCTTGATTTGGTTTAATTCTTTTTTAACTATTTAATGTTGATGTTTGATTTTAGTTGTGAGCCGCCCCGAGTCTTTGGAGGTGGGGCGGCATACAAGTCCAATAAATAAATAAATAATAAATAAACTAAACCCTTGCAAGACTGAATGGCTCTGGGTTTGGGGGTCGATTTTAAAAGATGAAATTTTTAATAAAATATTGACAAAAGAATTAGAATTCTTTTTTCAAGAAAATAACCCCCAAGACACCTCCCTTCAAAACAATTGGGATACTGCCAAAGCAGTGATGAGAGGAGTGTCTATTAAATACATGGCCAGAAAAAATAGAGAAAAAAGACAAAAGAAAATAAAATTACAGCAGGAATATAATGAATGGCATGAAAGACTGCAAGCTACCCCACAAGACGAACAAGTCAAACTTCAATTGGATATGATTAAACATAAAATAAATCTAACTGAGAAGGAAGAACTAGCCCAGAAACTAAAGAGGACAAAGCAATATCAATTTGAAAATGCAAATAAACCAGGACGTTGGTTAGCCTCTAAACTTAAAAAACAGAATGAAAAAAGATGGATCACTAAATTAAGAAACGAACAAGGGGATATATGTTATAAAGAGGAGGATAAAAAGCAGATTATTCAAAAATATTACAAAGATCTATATACAGAGACAAGCTATGTTACAGAAGACCAAATTTTAAAATACTTAAAAAATGCGGACTTCACACAAATCCCAGAAGAAGATGAAAAAGCGCTAAACCACTTTATAACCCTTCAAGAAGTCTATGAGGCTATCAACAAACAAAAAATAGATAAAGTCCCAGGCCCAGATGGCTTACCAGCAGAGATTTATAAAGCACAGCAAGAAATTTTAGGAAAGGAAATGGTAAAATTTTTTAATGAAGTTCTAGATAAAGCGAATTGTCCTCAATCATGGCAAGAAGCTAAAATATCCATCATTCCCAAATCAGGCTCCGATCTAACAGAACCAGGGAACTACCGGCCAATTTCTCTCCTTAATGTAGATTATAAAATTTTTATGACGATCTTGGCAGAGAGATTAAAAAAAATACTTAATAAACTTATATCCCCTGACCAAAATGGCTTTCTTCCTCAGAGACATCTAAGAAATAACATCAGAGTAACACTGGACATATTAGAGTATTATGAAGATCGGAGTGCAGAACAAGCTGCATTGCTATTCTTAGATGCCCAAAAGGCATTCGATAATGTGAAATGGGACTTTATTCTACAGCAAAGTAAATATTTGAAGTTAGGACCTAAATTTTTTAATGTAATTAAGGCTATTTATCAAAAACAATATGCTACAATTTTAATTAACGGAGGACTTACAGAAAAATTTCAAATACAAAAAGGAACGAGACAAGGCTGTCCATTGTCACCACTGTTGTTCATTATGACATTAGAGGCTTTAATTAGGACAATTAAAAAAGATAAGGATGTAAAAGGACTAAAAGTAAAAAGGGAAGAATTTAAATTACAAGCATTCGCAGATGACCTTCTTTTTATTTTAGAAGAACCTCAATCTTCAGGACCTAAACTTTTACAAAAATTGGATGAATTTGGTTTAGTAGCAGGATTAAAAATAAATAAAAAAAACCAAAAATGATTACTAAAAATATGACAAATAAACAGAAAGAATTACTGACCTTAACAATGGGCATTGAAATTGTTGAAAAAATAAAATATTTAGGAATCATTATATCCCCCAGATATAGCACACTGAAGAAAGACAACTATGACCCACTTATTAAACAAATAAGGGAAGATCTAATAAGATGGAATAATTTAAAATTATCCTTTATGGGCAGGATAGCCACGACTAAAATGAATATTCTACCAAAAATTCTATTTCTCTTTCAAAACGCTCCCATAAAATTAAAAAAATCTTTTTGATGAATTAAATAGATTAATATCAAATTTTATTTGGCAAAAAAAAAGACCAAGGATAAAACTAAAATTACTACAAGATGCAACTGAAAGAGGGGGATTTGGCTTACCAGATTGGGAGCTGTATTATAGTGCTGCAATTATGACTTGGATAAAGGACTGGATAAACCACACAAATACAAGGATATTAACATTAGAAGGTTATAACCTCCAGACAGGATGGCACTTTTTTCTTAGACAAGATAGCTTAAAGGGACACAGCTACGTTTTGAAACACAAAGTAAGACAGACACTTTTACATACCTGGTTCAAAATTAAGAAACAAATGTATATTCAAATACCAATCTGGATATCAACACTAGAAGCTTTGATGCATCCACATCTGTTAAGATATGATAAAATTATTACTTATGAAGAACTTCTAGATGAAAAAGGAGATTTGCAAACTAGACAGCGGTTGAATGAACAGGGAATAGAATTGGAATGGTGGGCCTATCTACAACTCCAAGCTAAACATGCAGAAGACAAAAAGGAATTGGGTATCTGTAAAACCAGGACGGAACTAGATGAAATCTTGTTAGGACCAGATGTAAAAATGATTAAAAAAACATATCAAGTATTATTACAAACTAAATTAGAAGAAGAAACTGTAAAAGAAACAATGATACGCTGGATGAGAGATTTTGGTCATAACATAGCTTTGAACGATTGGCAAACCATTTGGACTAGAAATAAAAAAATAACCCTCGCAATTCCATTTAAAGAAAATTTGTATAAATTATTCTATAGATGGCATATAACACCAACAAGACTATCTAAAATGAATAATAAATTTTCCTCTCTTTGTTGGAAGTGTAATAAGGAAAGAGGTACATATTATCACATATGGTGGAGTTGTGGAAAGGCCCAGGAATATTGGAAAGAAATATATAAATGTTTACGAGAAATTTGTGATGTAGAGATTAATTTTAAACCAGAATTTTTTCTACTGGGAATTACCAATAAGACCTACCCGAAGGAAATCCTTTACCTAATGATTCATATTATCACAGCGGCGAGGATGGCCTTTGCACAAAACTGGAAAAACACTGAAACTCCAACAGAAGCGGAATTTACGAAGAAAATTATTGAGTGCGCAGAAATGGATAAATTGACAATGGAAATTAAAAATAAGGAAGAAACGGACTATTACAAAATTTGGAATAACTTCTATGGATGGTTAGATAAGAAAAAGACTTAATAGACTTTTTGAATTGGTCTTAACAAATGATGGACAATGAATGATACGAGCCTAGCCGTACTTGGTTCGATTGTAACATATGTTTTGTGTTTGATTATGTTTTGTTTATGTTAGTGTTTGTTTGTTTGGTTGTGTGTAACTATTAAACAAAATTAATAAAAAAATAAAAAAAATAAACTAAACCCTTGCAAGACTGAATGGCTCTGGGTTTGGGGTTTGTTGGCTCAAGGAGAATTGCCACCTTTGGTCTTGGACGGGGTGGCACTACCCCAAACAGCCAGGGGTTTTCCTGGACTCATGACTCCTGCTTGAAGAGCAGGTGGAGGTCATGGCCCTGGAGGGCCTTTGTGCAACTGCGGGTTGTGCACCAGTTATGCCCTTTCCTGTACCAACAGTCCCTACTGGCAGTCACTCATGCTCTAGTCCATCTTGATTATTGCAATGCGCTCCACATAGGTCTGTCCTTGAAGAGCATCCAGAAGCTTCAGTTGGTGCAAAATGCAGCGGTCTACATGGTTTTGTGCAGACCCTGGTATGCACATATGTCATCTCTCCTGCAGGAGCTGCATTGGTTGCCAATTTGTTTCCGGGTGCAATTCAAGGTGCTGGTTGTCACCTTTAATGCCCTTCATGGCTTGGGACAGGGTTATCTGAGGGAACGTCTCTTGCCAGTCACATCTACCCGACCCATTAGAGCGGAGAGGCAGGGAATGTTGTGGGTCCCATCCCTGAGGGAGATACACCTGGTGGGACCCAGAAGAAGGGCCTTCTCCATGGTAGCTCCCTCTCTCTGGAATATCGTTCCCCCAGAGATTAGAATGGCCCCCACTCTACCACTCTTCCAAAAGGCACTGAAGACCTGGTTTTGCCAGTGGACCTGGGGAACCCAGAGTGGGATGGAGCCTATCAAATGGCTAGTGTGATCTGCTGTCATCGGGGTGAGGGGTGGAAGTTGGGGGTGTGTGATTTTTTTTCCAGATTTTGTTCCATTGTTCTTTATTAATTTATTTGATTCTTTTTGTTAGTTTTTATTGTTTTTTATTTTTATTTTTTGTTTTAAATATGGTTTTACATTGTGTAAGACACCTCAAGTCACCATGGGCGAATAGGCGGCAATATAAAAGAAAGAAAGAAGAAAGAAAGAAAGAAAGAAAGAAAGAAAGCTTTTGAGTGTTTTGAGTTGTTTTTACCACCTTGTTAGATTTTTTATAATTAACCTTCCTTTACACTGTTTTTTTCTCAGACTGCCTCTGAGATTTCTCCCTCTGAACAACAAGGAAATGTTGGCATGTATCTGTTCAAAATCAAGGGTAAAAAAGGAAGATATTAAGCAGTTTATTTTCCTAATGTAAAAGTTGCGTCCACAACTGATTGAGATTCATAAGACTTTCATATAGATCATCATATATAAATCTGTTATGCAAGATTCCCATTACCTGGAGTTGGCCTAGATCAGGGGTGGGCAACTATGGCCCCTTTAAGATCTGCGGACTTCAACTCCCAGAATTCCTGAACCAGCATGGCTGGCTTAGGGATTCTGGAAGTTGAAGTCTACAGATCGTAAAGGGGCCATAGTTGCCCACCGCTGGCCTAGATGGTGAAATTGATTGTTTTACTTAGAAACCATAACCCGAGTAAATTCCTTGTGACTTGGAGACCATTGTTAGATATTTTTACAATATAAGAAAAAAAAAACATTTGACTTTGGTATTTGAGGATTAAATTTGATTTGACTAGAGAAATACTATTTTTCCAACTATATGGTTATTCATATTTGTCAATTTATTATGTTAGACTAAAATTATGAGAAGAATATAGAATGCATGTTGGTCCTTTAGAATGCTTGCTGTTAGTATTTTAAATAAATAAAAAATTGTAAGCCGCCCTGAGTCTCTGGAGAAGGGCAGCATATAAATATGAATTAAAAAAATATCAATTGTTGAATTTGAGATTTTGTTAGATTATTATCTCTATATTGAAAAAAGTTGAATAATATACTTTGATTATGTATTTGTTTAATGTATTTTTACATTAAACATTAAGCTGTTCTGTTATTCCACTCCCTTCTCCCTCCTTTATGTTAGTTTGTATATTAATGTTTATTTTCAAAGCTTAATAAAACTATTTACAGAAAAATAATTCTTCATTTGCAATGAAGAGATTTTACTGGTTCATCAGAAGGTTGTTGGTCTCTCCCTTAATGTGCATAGGAACATATGAATTGAACATTAAAAATAATTCAGATGCTGGAATTTTTGTAACCGCATGTAGCTGGGTTAGACAGAATCTGTTATTGCCCAGCTTGAAACCCCTTTGCAAATGATTACAAATGACCAGGCTGAAGCCTGAGGGAGGGGTCAAATGTGTCATCAGTCATGAGTCCCTTCACGCCCACAAGAGTTCTAAGTCCAGCCCACCATGCATTCATAGTTTTATCTACTGCCAATTTGCTTGGACTGTTAGTAGTTCAGATTACTGTCAAGAGCCAGGGAAATCAGGAGATCCAGGCAATTCAAATGTGTATAATTGCTTAAGCTTTCTATAAGAATCTGAACTATTAATGGTCCAAGCAAATTGGTGGTAAGAGTCCCAGGAATTTGGTGTGGGCTAGACTGAGACCTCTTGAGGGTGTGAAGAGACTCATGATTGGTGACGTGTTTGACCCTTCCCTCGGGCTGGATTGAGAAGGGTCAGGAGATAGCAAGCCTTGTTATGTAGAAGAATCCTCCACTACATATTGATTAAGCAAGGATGTCTAAAAATGTAGCTGAAAAATAATGAGCAGTCATCATATCAATGTTCAACATCAATAAATGTTGAAATTTGTTACAGTTTGTGATGGAGGGAATCCTATAGGTATCATATTTCAGTTTAATCAACTAATAAAGATGCATTCCTGTCACTTACAAGGGCATAAGCAGAGCACAGGAGTTACTCAGGTAGAAGATCTTAGTTTCTTTTGGCCAGATGTGGATAGAAGGTTTGGTGGAAAAGGTGAATGTGATATATCATTTCCCCAGTTTTGGCTTAAGATTAGCATGAGATGCTTGGCAAAAGAAAGAAGGTCATTAGATTTGATCAAGGCCATTAATTACAAGTCCAATGATGTAATAGCTGGACAACATTCCTGTTATGTATGCAGAGTTTGAATTGATTGGTTGTTCTTGTCAAGTGTTTGAAATGATTGGTTAAAAAGTGCGGGAAAACCCTGCACTCTGATTGGCTGTCAGCCGAGGCAGCCGGCTATATATAGCTGCCTCGGCTAAGCCAAATCGGGTCCGTTCTGAGCTGAAGTCACTAATAAACTTAAGAGCTGAAGCACTCCGCGTCTGCCTCTTCATGCAAACTTAACACTGGTGACGAGGGTGGGATTCCCCTGAAGAAGAAGGCAACGCGGAACAGAAGAAGAGGAGATGGCTGCGCTGAACACCCCCCCAGCCCCGTTCGATCTGATGGCAGAAGACTGGGAGTCATATGCAGATCGTTTCCAAATGTATCTGGAGGGAAATGATCTTGCCGCCATTTCCGAACAGTGGAAGAGGGCGGTCTTCCTTACGTACTGCGGTCGGCAGTTTTCAAGATGGCGAAGGCACTCGCAGGAGCAGCAGACGTGAAGGTAATGGCTTGGCCTGATCTGGAAAGGCTGTTAAGAGCCCATTACGCGCCACAAGTATCGTGCCTCATTAAGAGACACGAGTTTTACCGTCGTGATCAGGGGGAAAACGAAAGCATAAACAACTTCATGGCAAGTTTAAGAGACATTGGGGGTGCATGCGAATTCAACAGTTTAGAGGAGGCCATGCGCGATCGTTTCATTTTGGGCCTTAAAGACAAGGTATTACAGAGCAAGTTATTAATGAAACCTAAGATCACGCTGAAAGAAGCAATAGAAGAAGCCTCTTCAGAAGAAGCTACCAAGTCCTCAGCAGCAGCCATGAGGAAGATGAACAGGGCCACGAGCCATTCTGATGGGAAAAAGTCCTCTACAAATCATTGTGAGGAACTAGATTCTGAGCCAGATTGCAGTGAGGTGGAGGAAGGAATTTACAGACTCAGAATGGAGCGGAAAAAGAAAGACCTGGGAAGAAAGAGGCAAGATTTCTACTGCAGAGGTTGTGGGGGAAGCCACCCCCGCACTGAATGCAAGTTTCTAGACACCAGTTGCCTCCGTTGTGAAAAAAGAGGGCACCTAGCAAGAGTCTGTAAATCATCCAGAACTCCACCCAACAGAAGGAAGTTTGCTACAAGCAAAGACAAAGAATTCAAGCCTAACAACTTCAGTGAGAAAATGGGGCGCAGCACAGAAGCAAATGGGAAGAATGAAACTCGTCAAACAGTAACTATTGGTCATTCTTCCCCTTTAAAAAACAGAAAAGTGCATGTCAAGGTACTTATTGAAGTAAGGCCTTGCCAAATGGAAGTGGACTCAGGCTCATACCTATCTATGGTGTCATGGGACACTATTCAAAGACTGTTACCAAATATCCAGAAGAATCACTTCAAGAAGCAAGCATTGACTCTTAAAGACTACCAAGGAACAAGATTCCAGTAGTTGGAACAAGAGAATTCAATGTGAAGTTCAAGGGCCACACCAAGCGTCTACCCCTGACCATCGTAGACAAGGATCGCCCAAGTCTGCTGGGACTTGAATGGTTCAACCCGCTGGGCATCGAGGTGACTGGCATCAATCACGTGAGCAACACTGAGTGGGAAGAGGCCTTGAAGTCTGAGTTTCCAGAGGTCTTCAGCGACGGATTAGGCAAGTACTTGGGGACCCCTATCACCTTTAACTTAGATCCCAATGTACAACCAATCCAATTAAAACCCAGAAGGGTTCCATTTGCCTTAAAGGAAAAAAATTGATGCACAATTAGATAAACTAATAGCACAAGGGGTTTTAGAGCCCACTGACCACTCCAGGTGGGAGACACCCATAGTCACACCAGTCAAGGCTGATGGGTCTGTGAGAATCTGCGGAGACTACAAGGGGACATTGAACCATGCGCTACAACAGAGCGCATATCCAGTTCCAGTAGTGCATCATTTATTACATTCTCTTGGCGGGGGCACAGTTTTCGCCAAATTGGACCTGGCACAGGCATATCAACAGTTAACAGTTGATGATGCCACTGTGGAAGCCCAAACCATTGTAACCCATAGAGGTGCTTTCAAATACAAAAGGTTGCAATTTGGAGTAAGCGTGGCACCAGGCATCTTCCAAAGCCTTATGGAAAGGATGCTACAAGGGTTGCCTGGGGTGGTGCCCTATTTTGATGACGTTTTAATTTCTGCTGAAAATGACACTCAGTTACACGAGAGACTCAGAGAAGTCTTAACCAGATTCAAAAAAGCAGGGTTAAAAGTCAAAGAAGAAAAATGCACACTTAGAACAGATAAAGTGGAATTCTTGGGTTACATGATTGATAAACATGGCATCCACCCCACAAAGGCCAAAGTTCAGGCAATCAAAGAAGCCCCCAGGCCAAAATGCAAAATAGATTTGCAAGCATTCTTGGGACTCATTAACTTCTATCATATGTTTCTACCTCAGAAGGCAACCATTGCAGAACCCCTACATAGGTTACTGGACAAAAAATCTGCATGGGTCTGGGGCAGAAAGGAACAAGCTTCATTTAAAAATATAAAGAGACAATTCTCTGAGAATTTGCCTGTTGGGCTGACTTGTGATGCATCCCCTTTTGGAGTGGGGGTGGTGGTGTTGAGCCACATGCTTCCCAGCGGAAGGGAAGCTCCTATTGCATTTTACTCTCGCACCTTGACTAAAGCAGAGAGAAACTACAGCCAACTGGACAAGGAAGCTTTGGCAATTATAGCAGCTGTCAAGAAATTCCATGAATATCTATATGGGAGAACATTTACTGTTGTCACAGATCACAAACCTCTTTTAGGCATTGTGGCAGGGGACAAACCAATGTCCACGATCCTGTCACCAAGAATGCTGTGATGGACCGAATTTCTTGCTGCTTATTCATACAAACTGATCCACAGACCTGGTAAAGACATTGGGCACGCAGATGCTTTGAGTCGCTGCCCACTTCCTTCACATATTGAGGACCCTGCTCCTGAGACTCACACCTTTTTTCTAGAAACTGTTGCCAAGCTTCCAGTACATGCTGCTGAAATTGCCAGAGAGACTGCCAAAGACACTTTATTGGCTCCTGTTATAGGCTGGATTAAGAAAGGTTGGCCACTTCAAGATCTACCCCATGGTCCAGGATTCACATTGATTTTGCTGGCCCTACCAGAGGGCACACTTTCCTTATTATAGTAGCTGCATATTCCAAATGGCTAGAGGTTATCCCAATGGCATCCACCACAGCTGAAGCTGTCATCAAACAGCTTAAAAAGCTTTTTGTAACTCATGGGTTACCTGATGTGCTTGTTTCTGACAATGGTCCTCAATTTACATCCAACCTTTTTGAATCATATCTAGCACAACAGGGTATCAGACATGCCCTGACAGCCCCTGGGCATCCTTCGACTAACGGCCAGGCTAAACGCATGGTACGATTTACCAAGGAAAAACTTCAGCAATTGGGTCCAGGGGACATCACTGAGAAAGTTGAAAAACTACTCAGTGTCCAGCATATTACTCCCAACCTCTCAACTAACTTAACCCCAGCTGAATTGTTGATGGGTAGGAAACTTAGGTCTCCCCTTGACTGCCTTCATCCCACTTACGCACCCAACGCACCACTAGATTCCACTAGCAAAATTCGCACATTCACTGTGCGTGATTCTGTTTATGCTAAGAACCTTATGGGTGAACCATTATGGATTCCTGCTGAGATAACCCAAGTCACGGGCCCCAGGTCTTACAGGGTACAAACAGAGGATGGACTCTTCTGGAGCAGGCACATTGATCAGTTGAGGTCCAGACTACCTCAGGAGCATCGCCATAGCTTCTCTTTGGTTCCCATACCTACTGCCTCTTCTAGGGGGGAAGGGGTGGATTATGAGGATAATCAGCAAGCAAGAATCAATCCCATGTGTAATGAGCTAACACGACAGGAACCATCCCAAAACCTGTCACAGTGCCAACAACCATTTTTACAGATGGAAGATTGCACATCACTACCTGACTTAGGTGCTGACATTGGGTTGGAGATGGATTGGGAGGAGAGACCAGGTTGTAGTAACCGAACAGGTTCTACCATTACTACAAGTCCAAGTAAGGAAATGTCAGCAGACACATTTCCTCTCTCACAAGGTGAGAACCTTAAAACATCTGAACCACGTAGGTCTCAACGTACACATAAGAGCCCCACCTATTTAAAAGAATACATTAGATAGATGGGGTTTGAGTATGGACTAAACCTAGTGGGGAGGGGTGTTATGTATGCAGAGTTTGAATTGATTGGTTGTTCTTGTCAAGTGTTTGAAATGATTGGTTAAAAAGTGCGGGAAAACCCTGCACTCTGATTGGCTGTCAGCCGAGGCAGCCGGCTATATATAGCTGCCTCTGCTAAGCCAAATCGGGTCCGTTCTGAGTTGAAGTCACTAATAAACTTAAGAGCTGAAGCACTCCGCGTCTGCCTCTTCATGCAAACTTAACAATTCCAAGTTCAGCTTCCAATTTTTGTGTCTGTCACAAAATTTGTTCCACAAAGACAGAACAAAGAAGCACTGGAAAAAATTCTTTTTAGTGTCCTGATTTTCTTCCATCCTGGTTTCAGTATAAAGGTCCTTAGTTTGCATTAGCCCTGGAAATCCCCAGAAGTCAGTTCATTTCTTCATCCCTGTGTAAGAAATGAGGACAAGAAGTCAGAGAACAGGTTTGTGAAACCTGGAAGGATGATCAGAATTGGCGTGCAGTATGTAGATGATCTGCTTTATTGCTGAAATTGTCACAGTATGTATTAAAAGTTCTGTCTGTAGATACTGGAAAGAATTATACAGCTTTTTGATATGGTTTGCCCAGAATGGGCACCCAGACTAGCACTCTGCAAAATATCCAAGTGAGCATGAAGGAGGGAAACACAACTGAGGTTGTTGAAAAAGCAGAGTCAGAAAAATGTGTTGATAGGGATTGAAGACAAATAGCAAAACAAGCATTGCATTGGAATGGCACAATCTCCACTCCTTTCCTATAATTGGTATCACGTTACACACGAGTATGAAAGAGACAGGGCTTGAGTTGTTCTGTCCTGATGCTCATGTCATTATTTTGACAAAATGGTCAGATTTCCTGCAGGTGCTTCTGGTGGTTTCTGATGTGTGTGTAGGTGGGGGAATCGGTGTGCTGAAATACTTCTGGAATTGATCTCCAGGAATCTAGTTCCTGTTAATTGACAATCTTTCTGACCTGTGGAAGGAAAGACTCAAGATTGCTAATGTGAGTTTTCCTTCCTTGTGGTTTTGTGTTCTTTGGGACTTTAAGAGCACAAAGGATCACACCTGCAATGCAGAGAGATAAAAAGAGAAACATGGAAAGCACAGGATGTGGGTGTTGGTTGAAGAGAAAAAAGAGACTGAACTGGAGAACTAAAGAAGATGTTAGCTGTGCATGGTGGACAATGAAACTGAAACAATTTGGTGAGATAAGCAAAAAGACTATGGAGTTATCATAGCAGAGCAAGGAGTAGCAAGGCCACACAGCCTCACAAGTCTTCCATAGATGCAGACCAGCAACAAGTAGAGATAATCCTCATTTAGAGACTGTCTTCTTCAGCAGCCATTCACAGTTACAACAGTGATGAAAAAGTAACTTTATGACCAACCCTTGAATTTATGATCTTTGTAGGGCTGTAAAGCAAAGAAAAACTGAAGTAAGGTCATAAGCACAATTGCAGTTTCACTTAGTGACCATTTGTTGGTCCAGTCACAATTGTGTGGTTGCTAAATGATGTCTGTATGTGTTTTCTCCTGGGTATAAACTAATAAGAATTGAGTGATAGAGAAGGAAATCAATAAAAGGGAGAAATTATCAGGTAGAACCTAGTAAAGCATAAGGGCTATAGAGAGAAGGATTATATAGAGCTAAGTGTAAGCTAAAAGGATTGTGAGCGCTGGGTGAGAGGAACAGAATCTTCCCCACAATCTCCTTTTTTGCTAGGAAATAGGATGGTTAACAACACAGGATAAAAGGGAAAATTGTAAAAAAAAATTATTGTTATATAAATATAATGTCACTTATGTTATTAGGTATGGAAAGGTTGTATATATTAAGGCTCACACATTAGAAGTGTAGCATACATTTTCTAAGTGTATTTATTATTATTATTATTATTATTATTATTATTATTATTATTATTATTATTATTATTTGGTCTTATATGCCGCCCTATCTCCCTGGGGACTCAGGGCAGCTCATATCATAAAAAACATACAATAGAAAAATTAACAGAAATTAAAAAGTTATTAAACCCAATACGACTAAACAAATTATCTAAAACCCCAAAACATGACATTTAAAAACTAAGACCCACCCCCCTCAGTCCAGGCCAGCTTGTTCAAATAACCAGGGTTTTTGGCCGCGGCGGAAGGAGTGGAGGCCGGGGCCAATCGTAGCTCCAGGGGAGGCTGGTTCCATAAAGTAGGTGCTCCCACAGAGAAGGCCCTACCCCTAGGGACTGCCAGCCGACATTGTTTGTACCCCAAGGAGGTCCTGTCTGTGGGAGCGCACCGGGCGATAGGAATTCGATGCTGGCAGGAGACGTTCCCACAAGTACCCGGCCCCAAGCCATATAGGGCTTTATAGGTAAGTACCAGCACCTTGAATCTCACGCGGAGGGCAACTGACAACCAATAATCTAGTTTGAGTAAATATCGAAGGAAAACATTCAGACTCCTGGTCTGTGGTTTATACCATAAAACTTAATTGTAATTGTGTCACATGACACATGCATCTCTGGCTAAGCATACTGTTTTTATAGATTCTATTATGATAGATGTAATATAAATAAATATACATATTTATTTCACAGATTTCCTGACTTCCACATAAAAATGGGGGGGGGGCAGAAAATAAGAACATCAAGCAATAATAGATTAAAATGCATAAGATTAATCTTCATTACAAGAACCAGTTCAAAGCAGCTACTGAAATCATTAGGTGCCTTCCTAAAGTAAGGTAAGTGTTTAATATAGCAGATTAATTTCAGTTCTGTTCCAGCACTTGAAAGTGTATGTATGGGGGGTGGGGTGGGGTGGAGAGAGAGAATGTCTAGTCCAGGAGGCTTTCAGCATTCCATGAAGATGATTAAGGAGGAAGCAACATCAGCTTCCCTAGGAAAACAGAATTCAGCTACCAAAAAAAGCCCTTCCATTGTCTGTTCATTGGATGCTCAAAGCCAACCCAGAGTTGGCCCAACATATTTTGCTGCCTTAAGCAGAGAAGACAACCCACTCACCGCCCCCCTCCCCAAGGCCTCTAACACCATTTCCTCTGAGCCTGGCAGTAATAATTAAAATGTAGTAGCTGTAGGAATGACAACAAAAACAGAAACCCTGGTTGCGCGGTGGTTAAAATGAAGTATTTGCAGCAAACTCTGCCCACAGCCAGGACTTATGGGGCTCAAAGTTGACTCAGACTTTTATCCTTCCAAGGTCAGTAAAACGAGGACCATGACTGTTGGAGACAATATGCTGATATTATAAACTTCCCAGAGAGGGCTGTAAAGCACTATGTAGCAGTATATATGTCTAAGTGCTACTGCTATTGCTAAAAAGAGTGCAGAGAAGATCAACAAAGATGATTAGGGGACTGGAGGCTAAAACATATGAAGAACGGTTGCAAGAACTGAGTATGTCTAGTCTAATGAAAAGGAGGACTAGGGGAAACATGAGAGCAGTGTTCCAATATCTCAGGGGCTGCCACAAAAAAGAGGGAGTCAAGCTATTCTCCAAAGCAGGAGTGTCAAACTTGCGGAATCATAGGGGCATCACATGATGTATCGGGACTTTTTTTCCCCTTCACTAAACCAGTTGTGATGCATCCAGCCTGCAGGGCGCGAGTCTGACACCCCTGCTCCAAAGCATCTGAGGGCAGGACAAGAAGCAATGGGTGGAAACTAATCAAGGAGAGAAGCAACTTAAACTAAGGAGAAATTTCCAGACAGTTAGAACAATTAATCAGTGGAACAACTGGCCTCCAGAAGTTGTGAATGATCCAACACTGGAAGTTTTTATGTAGATGTTGGATAACCATTTGTCTGAAGTGGTGTAGGGTTTCCTGCCTAGGCAGGAAGACCTCCAAAGTCCCTTCCAACTCTATTCTATTTCTCAAACTACTGACAATTTGCAGCCTTCTGCAACTGACATTAGGATTCTGAGAAGAAATTTGCAGCATCATTGATTCTGATTGCTGGAGTGAAATGTCACAACAACTTATAAAAGTGAGGCACTTGACCTTGAATCAGCATTCCTCTTCATTTTAGCCATTTCATCTGCTTTGATGCTAATGTCTTCAGCATCTACACAAGAGCAGCTATGCACTTCAAGGCAACCTGTAAGTGGGGTCCTGTTTAGCTCTACCAAACTGCATTGAAAGGGGAACTCATTGAAAACTCACTTAAAGGAAAGCAGCCTTTTGATGCTTCACTCAGGTCAAACTGATATAATCTCAGCTGCTTCTTGACTATTCACTGGGGCTGTTTCATTTCCCTTTCTCAAAGAATAATTAATTATTGCTGAAGGTGTGAAGCTAATACAGGATACCTGCCTAGAATCATTGTTCAGGGGTACAGGGAACTGGCTTACCTCAGCAAAATCTCAGTTTCTTCATATATTAAAGGCTCTCATTCCATCTTTGATCACAGCCACTTTGAAACCTCATCTATAGTGGTGAATATCTAATAATGAAGAAGCAGGCATCCAATGTTTTAGGATATATCATACACAGTGCAGATTCTTGGTCTGCGCATGCCCCAGTAATGGCATCCCACGATGTGTGAGAGCCATGGGGGGGTGGATTTTCTTTGGCCATTGGGGGATTAGGGGCTTTGTTGTGCTCCCTGACCCCTGGCTCTCTTACCTGGGGGGTCGGGGCAACCGGTGCTGGCCTGCTGGATGGGGGCCAGCCGAAGGTGAGGAGCTGCTGGGTGGTTTGGTCGGCACCGGATGGTGTGGCTGGTGGTGGCAATGGTGGTGGCGGAGGCAGCAGCAGAAGCAGCGGTGGAGGTGGAGGCGACGATACTTGTTTGGCATCAGCGATGGCGGCAACAGCGACGGAGGTGGTGGAGGATGCTGCGACGGTGCTGGCAGGTGGTGACGTGGTCTCGAGGCTATTGGAGGCCTAGCTGGGGCTGGAGAAGACAGAACAGTGGAAGAGATGTCCCTGCGGAAGGCTGTTTCCAAGGCCCTGGGACTGGTGTCGCCCTAGGTACTGGTTGCTGCGGCTGGCCAGGGTGTCTTAAGGCCCCGGCCTTTAGGACACTGCCGGTTGATCTGGTCGGCAGTTGGACTGTGTTGGCCCACTGTCAGGCCTTCTGGTTGTTGCGTGTTGCAGGCCTGCTGCTGTGGGCTGTTTGCTGCCTATACTCTGCTGCCTATACTCTGCTGCCTGTTTATTGGACCTTGTCTGCCTATGCCTTTTGGCTGTCCGCCTTTTGGAGCAAGTACTAGTCTCAGCGTAAGAAGCTAAGGAGTCTTTACCATCTTGGACCCTTGTTCCTTCCCTCCTTTTATTTCTGTTCAGGTTGGGGCTTGAACCTGTTGTGGTGTGAGGGCAATGGGGCTGATTCAGCCTGCTGTGGTGGAAGGGCAGCGGTGCCTGGCTCATCAACCCCCTCCCGCTCCGGCTCTGGAATTTGCCACCATGGTGAGAGGGTGGTGGTTGGACCGTGGATGATCTTGGTCCCCCCCTGGATTGGCGGTGAGAGAGCTGCTGGGAGGAAATGGTTTTTTGCTGGTGCTGGCACCTGAACATGAACTGTGATCATCTGGCCAATTGTTTGTATTTTCCACCACCTCTGTGGACTGTTTTAGATTCCTGCATCATTTTGCGGACTTACACATTGGTGGAGTTACGGGCCCTCAGGACTGTTCCCCTGTCCTTGAGGTGGCCCGTTGGACTTCCAAAAGCCTACCTTGATGACAGATCCTGGGATCCCGAGAGGTGGCACGGCACAACCAAGGGACTAAAGTGTAGGAGGGTTTATAAGGGGAAGCTTTTAACTTTTTTAATTAGATGTTTTAACGGGTTAGGGAAATCGATTCGGGCAGGTACCTGGGGTGGTCCCGCCAATCATATTTTAGTTCAGTCCAGGTCAGAAATGGATCGTGGTGTGGAGGGGATGGGGGGGGCTTGAGGCCCGTGGGGACGGGGTGGGAATTACAATTCCCAGGACGATTGGATATGACAGGAGATGGAGAAACAGAGGGCCGGATCATGGTTTGCGAGCACGCCCCCACTGTCTTAGACCTGTGGTGCGCTCTGACCCTCTTGTTTCCGCCCACTCCCCTGGCGATATGGGAAGTGAGGTCCCTGGGCTTAGGTTGGTCTATGTGAATGCCAGGTCCATGGTAAATAAAGCTCCCCTCCTCTGTGAACTTATTGAGGAGGCCGCGGACCTGGCTTGCATCACGGAGACCTGGTTGGGACCGGAGGGAGGGGTCCCTCTGTGTGATTTATGTCCCCCAGGTTTCCGGGTGCTTCACCAACCGCGAGCCCAGGGTAGGGGCGGTGGGGTGGCTGTAGTTATTAGGGAGACCTTGTTTCCAAGGGAGCTCACTGTCCCACAGATGGGCAGGTGTGAGTCTATCCTCCTGAGGCTGGGCCCTGGTGGTCAGTTGGGCCTGTTGCTCGCGGACCTGTCCCCCAGCTGCGTGGCAATGGCCCTGCCCAAACTGGTCGATGTTCTCTTGGAGGTTACAGTGGAGTTCCCCAAACTTTTAGTTTTGGGGGATTTCAATCTGCCCTACCTGGGGGGATGTTGAGTTTGGGCTGGGAGTTCATGGCTTCCATGAACCTTCTATGGACCTGACCCAGATAATTCAGGGCCCTACTCATGAGGGGGGGAACACGCTCGACCTGGTTTTCATCTCGGGGCAGTGGTGTAATGATCTTGGTGGGGGTTCACCAACTAGTCAACCCCTGTCATGGACGGATCATTATCTCCTGTGGCTGGTCTTCCAGCAGGCTGCCCCACACTGCTGGGATGAGGAGCTGATTAGATGGTTCCGCCCCAGGTGCCTGATGGACCCTGAGAGGTTTCAGACGGTGCTGGCCTTGGTTGCCGCCTGGCAATGGGCGGCCTTGGAGGCTCTCAACTGGGTTGTCCCCTTGCAGCCCCTGTCTCACCGCAGATCCCGGTTAGCTCCTTGGTTTTCAGAGGAGTTCCAGGAGATGAAGTGTCGAAAGAGGGGCCTAGAGAGCAGGTGGAGGACGAGCCATGCCTAATCTGACTGTGCCCAGCTAAGAGCCTATATTAGGACTTATCTGGTGGCGATGAGGGCGGCGAGGTGTGCTTACTTCTCTGCTCTCATTGCGTCCACAGATAATTGCCTGGCTGCCCTGTTTAGGGTCACTCATTCCCTCCTACATCGGGAGGTGAGGGAGGACCCTTTGCAGGGTAGAGCTGAGGAATTTAGTCAGCATCTGTTGGGTAAGGTCGCTCAGATTCGGGCCGGCTTGGACTCAGACTGGCAGGAGTTAGAGGAAGGAGTGACGATGAGTATGGCCAATACCATCTGGGCTGAGTTTGAGCCTGTGTCCTTGGATGAAATGGACAGGATCATGCGGAGGCTGAGCTCCACCACGTGTTTATTGGACCCGTGTCCTTCCTGGCTGGTTTATGCCTCTAGGGAGGTTTCACACAGCTGGCTCCAGGCAGTAGTCAATGCTTCTTTGAGGGAGGGCTTCTTTCCTGATGCCTTGAAAGAGGCGGTGGTGAGGCCCCACCTCAAGAAGCCTGCCTTGGACCCAGCCATTTTGAACAACTTCCGTCCTGTTTCCAACCTTTGCTTTTTGGCGAAGGTTGTTGAGAGCATGGTGGTTCAGCAGCTTCCGATGTTCCTGGAGGAAGCCGATTACCTAGATCTGTACCAATCGGGCTTCTGGCCTGGGCACAGCACGGAGATGGCATTGGTCGTGCTGGTGGATGATCTCTGGAGGGCTCGGGACAGGGGTTTTTCCTCTGTCCTGGTCCTATTAGATCTCTTGGCGGCTTTTGATACCATCAACCATGGTATCCTATTGCAGCGTCTTGGGGGGTTGGGGGTGGGAGGCACCATTTTACGGTGGTTCTCCTCCTACCTCTCGGGTCTCTCGCAATTGGTGTTGGCGGGAAGACAGAGGTCGAGCCCGAGGCCCCTCACTTGTGGGGTGCCTCAGGGGTCAGTCCTCTCAACCCCCTGTTCAACATCTACATGAAGCCGCTGGGCAAGATCATCCATGGTTTCGGGGTGAGGTATCATCAATATGTGGATGATACCCAGATTTTCATCTCCCCCCCAAACCACATCAGTGATGACCTCTCCGTGATGTCCCGTTGTCTGGCCAAGACCAAGTGGCTGTACGTACCGGCATCTTGGATTATTCAGGACATTCTATCTTTGGTCATGGGGGTAGAGGTGTTGCCCCCTGTGGAGAGGGCGCATAACCTGGGTGTCCTCCTGGATACACAGCTCAGTTTGGAGGAGCAGGTGGGAGCTGTGACCAGTGGGGCATTTGCCCAGGTTCATCTGGTTCACCAGTTGAGCCCTTACCTGAACCGAGATGCCCTATGGACAGTCACCCACACACTTGTCACTTCCTGAATCGACTACTGCAATGCTCTCTACATGGGACTGCCCTTGCGGATCACCCGAAGGTTGCAGCTGGTGCAGAATGCGGCCGCGCGTGTTGTGATGGGGGTGTCCTGATACTCCCATGTTACACCTCTCCTGCGTGACCTGCATTGGTTGCCGGTTGCCTTCTGGATGAGATTCAAGGTACTAGTGATGACATACAAAGTCCTACATGGCTTGGGTCTGGGTACTTGCGGGAACGTCTTCTGCTGGCATCACACTCTGATCGCCTGGTATGCTCCCACAGGCAGGGCCTCCTCGGGGTGCCATTGGCCAGACATTGTCGGCTGGCAGTGCCCAGGGGGAGGGCCTTCTCTGTGGGAGCACCCACCCTGTGGAACCAGCTCCCCTTGGATCTTCGTTTGGCCCCTGATCTCCGCTCCTTCCACCACAACCTGAAGACCGGGCTGTTTCAGCAGGCCGGCCTGGACTGAAATAAGGGGGGGGCTTTTTAAAGTAATTTTAACTTAATTTTATTAGTTTGATTATTAGGCTTGTGTTATTTAATTACTATTTAATTAACTTATTGTATTGTGTTTTATACTGTGAGCCGCCCTGAATCCTCAGGGAGCCTATGGGTTGTATCCCAAAATTGTAAGCCGCCCTGAGTCTTCGGAGAAGGGCGGCATATAAATGTAATTTTAAAAAAAATAAAAAAAATATAAGTCTAATAAATAATTATTAATTATTATTAAATATACTCCCAGCCTAGTAATATTTTGTGCTAATCAACAAAGTGCTGAGCAGATGGTGTTCCATCCTTGATGGCATTATTTGTGAGTCTTTACTTTTAGATAAATACATTCTTCATGAGTTTTGACAAAACCTTTCAAAGTAAGCAGCAGCAGCATGATGTGGTCTGATCTGACTGTTGTGAAAATAAACTTAGGGGAATGAGAAGATCCTAAAGCAGAGTAGTTTGAATATAATATCTGTAAGTTCCAAATAGATGACTCTGGAACCGTAAAATTTTTGGATAGCTTGCTTTCCCATTAAAATTCTAAAAGCTACCATTTTAAACTCACAGCAACCTCTGAAGTAGGTTGGACTTCAAATGAAGTGAGAGCTGAGACTCCAAGAACCAAATGAAGAGGAGCTAAACTTGAAATGCCAGGACTATTTATCTGCAATGGTTGTGAGTGTAGGTGTATCTATATGTGAGGTATGTGAGAAAGAGAATATGTTATACACTATATGATTAATATTATATAAGGAACCAGAGAGGGGGAATTTTTGTTTGGGTCCTGCAGTATTCCTTAACCTGATGCCTTCCTAACATGTAAAAACTCCACAGTGCCAGTGGCACAGTTGTTAGAGTGCAGTACTGCAGGTTACTTCTGCTGCCTGCCAGCTGCCTGCAATTTGGCAGTTCACCAGGCTCAAGGTTGACTCAGCCTTCCATCCTTCTGAGGTGGGTAAAATGAGGACCCAGATTGTTGCGGGCAATATGCTGACTCTGTAAACGCTTAGAGAAGGCTGTGAAGAGGTATATAAGTCTAAGTGCTATTGCTAAGTACTATCACAAGGCAAAATGAGGGAAGAGAAAAATTATGGGCACTCAGCAATCAGTACAGATAGTCTTTGACTTATGACCACAATTGAGCTCAAAATTTATGTTGCTAAGCAAGACATTTGTTAAGTGAGTCTTGAATCATTTTATGACTTTTCTTACCACAATTATTAAGTGAATCACTGCAGTTCGTAGGCCAGTAACATGTTTGCTAAGTGAATCAGGCTTCCTCATTAACTTTGCTTGTCAGAAGGTGATCAAATGACCCCAGGACATTGTGACCATCATAAATATGAGCCAGTTGCCAAGTGTCTAAATTCTGGTCACATGACCATGGGGGTGCTGCAACGATTGTGTGAAAAACGGTCATAAGTCACTTTTTTCAGTGCCGTTGTAACTTTGAATGAATTGTTGTAAGTCGAGGACTACCTGTAGCTGCTTCAAAGTTGCTATACCTATGCTTTAAACACAGTGGGAACCCAACACTGTGATTGGTAGATATGCATAATACTGTTGGAAGAGATCATAAGATACTTTCAAAGCCATCTTAGTAAGACATACTTCCCGAAATAGCATTAAATCATGAAAAGAAAGGGGCATTTCAGTCACGTGAGTTTTGGTGGGATCAGCCTTCTGTGTAAAGAAAAGCCAAAATGTTCCCTCAGGGTCCTCTCCTAAGTTTGTTGGCTAAAGGAAGGATTCATCCAGATGTACCCAAATCAGCTGATCCAACTCAACTGCTCTCTTTCTTGGACAGATCTGCATTATGAAATCCAAAACCCTAATTGCTTTCTTTTGAGGAGCAGGATAGAGCTGGGTCTTCACTGAGCTAAGCAGGCATGTCTCCCTCAAGGTTTCTTCTGGATGTTCTGAGAATAATGCCTGCTCAGAAAGCTCAAACTGCCCAAGGAGCTGCTGATACAGTTCTACAGAGGAATTATTGAGTCTATCATCTGCACCTCTATAACTGTCTGGTTTGGTTCTGCAACCCAACAGGACAGACACAGACTTCAGAGGATAATTAGGACTGCAGAAAAAACAGTTACTGCCTTCCATCAAGGAACTGTTTACTGCACGAGTCAAAAGAGAGCTATGAAAATATTTACAGACCCCTCACATCCCGAACATAAACTGTTTCAACTCCTACCCTCAATTCGACGCTATAGAGCACTGCTCACCAGAACAACTAGACACAAGGACAGTTTTTCCCCAAAAGCTATCACTCTGATAAACAAATAATTCCCTCAACACTGTTCAACTATTACAAAGTCTGCACTACTATTACTATTAATCTTCTTATCACCCATCCCCTTCCACTTGTGACTGTATGACTGTAACTTTGTCGTTTGTATCCTTATGGTTTTTATTGACTGTTTCCTAGTATGATTTGATTGCTTATTGTAGCCTATTACTATTATTAAGTGTTGTACCTTATGATTCTTGACTCTTGACAAATTATCTTTTCTTTTATGTACACTGAGAGCATTTGCACCAAGACAAAGTCCTTGTGTGTCCAGTCACACTTGGCCAATAAAGAATTTTGTTCTATTCTATTCTATTCTATTCTATTCTATTCTATTCTATTCTATTCTATTCTATTCTATCCCATCCCATCCCATCCCATCCTATCCTATTCTATTCTATTTCTATAGTGCTGAGAAATGCAAGAGGGGAAGGAGGAGGGGAAGCTGGAATAAAGAAGGGGGGGTGCACATATGGGCCTTAGTATGTCATGTCCTCTTTCATCCAGAAAATCAGACTGTCTGCCCAGCAAGGGGGAAGGGATTTAAGAGGCTCTCTCTCTCTCTTTTTTTTTGTTTTGACAAATTGAATTTGAATCCAACAGATGAAAGCAGTTATATATTTCCTTTGAGATGCTTAATGTTACATGTTTGTCATTCAAACAATACAGTGTTTTCCTCCCAAAAGAAAAAATGATTTCTAAAATAAGGTTGAAAATTATACATTTTCTTGTGTAATTTTTTTAACCTGCATATCTTAGCGGGGAGAAAGAACAAAAAAAATCTCAGCAGTCTTTCCTCTTTGCCTTATGGTGGTTTGTGTGTGTGTGTGTGTGTATGTGTTCAAAAGTCAACAGAAGAGGTAGCTTGAATTCATTTTGTCCATTTCTTTCTACCTGGAAGGCATTTGTTGCACAGCAGAAAAAGATGGAGAGCCCCAGTAATGCATGTGATTGGATAATTTAAGGAAGAAAAAAGAGATTTTTGAGACTTCTCTGCTTGAGGAGTTCCTCAGTCCTCTCAAAGAAATTTCTGGCCCCAGAAAATTTGCCAAGCAACAACAAGAAGTCTAGCATGTGTGATTTGGAGACTACCATTACATTAACAATATTTAGACATTAACATTGTTAATGATAATCAGAGCTTAAATCAGGCTTGTTTGAGGAACATCATTCTACAAAGTGTCCAAAAGAAGAGAAGAGGATCTATATCAAGCCAGAGTCATTTGGTTCATACTTTTTGATTCCTCCCAACAACATCAATAGAAAGATGGAAAGATGAAAACAGGGTTGTTCCATCAAAGCTGCAAGCATTATACTATTGTGACCAGATACTTGTTTTATTTTACATCATCACATAACAACTAACTAAGGGCAATAAACTGTTTACCACCTTTATAGATCATAGTGTAGCTTTTGATTTTATAGACAAACATGTTGTAGGAGAAACTGGCCAACTTAACTATAGAACCTAGACTCTTACTTTTGGTTTAAGGCCCTCTACTCAAACACCCATTTAAAAGTCCATACAAGTGTAAATGGTTCTCCAAGAGTATATCTGCCCATAATAGTGTTAGACAGAGTAGAATTCTAGCACCAGGACTTTTTTAACCTCTATGTTAATAATATTTCAGGATGTCTGTATGCTTCAGATACTCATATGCCAAATATTTGTGGTAAATTTGTTAATATTCTTTTATATGTTGATGATATGATTAATTATAGGCATTTGTAGAAGATTTGCTCTTTATCTTGGAAGACCCACAATAAAATTGACTCAAACTACTTAGGAAAATAGAAGAGTATGGTGAAGTTGCAGGACTGAAAGGTAAAAAAAAATCAAAATAATTGTTTACAGATATATAGAAAAGGAACTAACAAGGAAAATAGGTATACAGATAGTCAAGAAAGTTATAAATTGGCCAACAAATGAAACAAATTTGGTTAAGTGGAAAAATCTACAACTATCATTGATGGAAAGAGTAGCTACCATAAAATTGAATATCCTGCCAAGATTACTATATTTATTCCAAGCAATACCAATAAAACTAGAAAAAAAATTTTTTCTTGGGACTCATCAATGGCTAGCAGACAAAAACAGGGAAAAAGGAAATATATGAAAGGATTTGTGATATAAGTAATACATAAGTTGGTTAAACAAACAGCATGAATATTATTGTTATAAACAGAAATATAATTGATACTAGCTCTCTTGGTAGAACACACAGAGGAAGAAAGATCTCTTTCTCACACACACACAAAGGCATACACACATTTCCCACATTTTTCTGTGCTTTAAATTTAGAATTTGGAGGTACTCACCTTCTTTCCAAGCAGCCTTTGAGCTCAACACTCAAAACCCTTTAAAACCTTTGTTCCAACTGGCCCAGGTCCAGGAAAACCCACCCACAGACTCAATGGGTCTGTTTGCGGCAAGGAATCTTACCTGGGCCTGGTCCATTGGTTAGGTTAGCTTGGAGTCCCATCTGCTTGGGTGCCAATTGTTGAAAGAAATATCCTTCTGGGTTCAGTTCCAAGTGGGGAAAAAGACACTGGAAACATGGAGGCTGCTTGGAAAGTTTAATGGTGAACAGGACCACATGGTCTGGAGCTCCAGAGAAAGATGATCACATGCTTGAAGGAGAAGATCAAGAAAAAGGGCTGAGGTGCTGAGAGTATCTGGGTTTTATAACCTTTGTTGGGATTTGAATTGAAGCTTGTTTCTAATTGGTTGTCAGACTCCCATGAGGGGCAACTCTGTAGGCTGTCCTGAGTTCCAAGCTTGGTTGACCTGCTGGATGATCTATGCCCCAAAAGGGCCCTTGGCAATTGCTATAGCTTTACCTGGAGACCTTTCTTATGTAAAGTATTCTGGCTCAGGTTTTAATGGCCCACCCATTAACAAAGGTGGGGTGAGATTCTGCTTCTGGGGTTCTACTCTTTTTAGAAGAAATATTCTGCCTTTTAAATATCTACCAGAATACTTCATTTTTCTAGGAGAGTTGGGTGCCAACTTCCTACAATCCCTCATTTTTTTTTTCAAAACACATGAGAGTTTTGACAACAGATTAAAAGGTGATCAGATCAGGGACACTTGATGGGTGCTTTTAATTTTTTTTCTGGTGCAAAGGAAAGGCATTGGAAAAAAAGGCAACAGAAAAGGATTCCTTCAGTGGCTCCCAAAAGCTATCAAAGTCTGGGAAAACTCCTGGTTTTTTTTTTTTTCAAAACAGTATCCAATTTTTTTTTCATGCCAATTAATTTTCAGGTGTTTTGATGTATTTTGTGAGCTTACAGTCAGGTTATAAGCACAAGCCTCTACATTCTTCACAGCCTTTAAATTACAGGCTGCCCATTTCCAGGTTATGGTTACTACCTGCCTAGCTCTTAGTTTCCAGGGTTTGTGAGGCCAAATTGAGATTAGCCAGTGTGCAATCCAGGCTATTTAGTATTTTTAAAGTTACACACAATGAGCCCTGGGACTTGTACTCATGAGGCCCCAGTGCAACATATCTTGCTTTACTGGACAACTGGGCAGCATCATTTGTGAGTCACAGTCAGGACTTGGAGTTTGGAGATCTCTTTTCTGCTATCTCTTCAGGAATTGCCTGAGGGGTGCCCCTCCCCATGGAATTAGAAGGGAGTTTTGCTTGGGCCTTAGTGCCTCAGAGCAGCAAAACAAAACAAAAAAAAACACATTTTTAAAAAGAAGCAAGGGACAGCTTTGTGTGGAAGCAGGTGAAAGAGATAACCTATCTAATTCTAAATGGGTGTCTCTGTGTATGTGCCTGTGTATGCAGCTAGGTTTACAATACAGATAATACAAACATGCTGGACAATTTCCCTCCCACCAGACAGAAGTATAAGGTGTTCAGAACTTGCTGGGCCAGCTACTCTCAAATACAATCATGGGTACATCAAATTGGTTACAATATAAATGATACAAGAAAGAAAACATTACAATGGGTTTCACCTTACAATGAATTTTCAGTTACAATGAATTTCCATCCTCCCCCCATAGTCTTTCTAACTGTCTTCTGGGGATTGAAGAGTCTTTTAGTCTTTTACTGGTCCATCTCAGGATCCTTTCCTTCATGTCTCTGGATGGCATAGGCTTGGCCTGGTGGTATGGGTGGTCAGTCCGGCTTGGGAAGGTCTGCCCCACTCTGGTTTGTTGTAATGACCTTCAGTGGAGGCTGGATCCAAACCCAGTTACTGGTTCCAATGGATAGAATGTCTCTAGGGAGTAGCATCTGCTTCCACATGTGGCAGGGCTGAAAGACAAAGAACAAGGGGTCCCTTCCCCTTTGCTGGTAATTCTACCAGGAAAGGCATTGTAAAAGGATTAGAGAGGGGGTTTGGAGATGGCTTGCAGGTATGGTTTCAGGAGAAAGAAAAATAACACACCAGTATTGCAGTTACTAAACAGATAAATCAGTTTCAACAAAGTGGAGACACAACAGATGAGAAAGGAAAAACTGGATTCAAATGCTTCAGGAAAAGGATGAACAGGTAAAATCATTTAAACACACAGTAAATGCAAGGATGAAACTTTTCTTGTAAATGAACTTAGAACATTTGTTAATAACCTAGGGTTTTTCTTAAAAGCACAGAGAGGAGAGAAAATTTAACTCTGTTCCTCATCCAGTCTAATTGGCCAGATCAGACTGGGAGAAGACAATCTCTTGGTTTTTTTAATTCTTAACAATTTAAAATTAATATCCGAATGGATCAGAGACACTTAACAGTTGCAACAGTTACCTCTAGGACACACAAAGTCTTAGACACACACACGTGCGTGGCAGCACACACCCACACACAAAGACACAGAGGAAAACAAAACTCTGAGGGTTACACACACACTGATCATTCCCACAATAAACCTCTCAGTTAAATTGGGAAGGCATAAATCTTAAGGAACAAACCACGTGGTAGCATAGAAGATAGAGAAAAAGACACAGAAAGAAAGAATTTTTAAAAAAAAATCCCATGTGATCCTGTTTTATATTTTGCCCTTTTTAAGTACCTTTATTTAGCACATTGGTCTTCCTGTATCCCTCAGCAAAGCCCATTCCCTATCTATACATTTTGGGTTTTTTTGCTCATGCCAGCTAGGGTCGGCATCTGCCGCTCATCCCAAGCCTCCAATAGCTCTCCCAGGGGGTTCAGGACCCTCGAACTACCACTTCCCATGTTTCCCCGTCCGATGTGGGGTTTCACACTTTGGCTTAGTCAGGTCAGTCAGCGACCAGTTTCAGACACAAGAACTTCAAGAGCAAGAAAAAGAAAAAAGGTGTCTGAGGGAGACTTTGGTCATTGCACCTTATGCAACAAAATGAGACACTTAAAAAAACTCTCTCTATTCTACAGAATATTTCACAAAGTATGCGCGCTCCCCTTTTTAAAAAACCACGAGAGACTCTCTCTCTCTTTTCACCAAGGTTTTTGGACTGGGGATATGCTGCCTGTGCAGACTTCTTTCCTCTCCCAAAAAAAAACAGTCCGTGAGACTCTCTGCCCCCCGCAGATAAGTACTGGTACTCCATGCCTCTTTCCTTCAGGCCCCGCGTTAGCGGATTTAGAAGAGCTCAAATCCGGGAAAACTTGCTTTTCTGTAAGCAAGTACTGGTACTCCGATTTAGCATCCAAATTATATAACTACCTAACCCCTGGGTTTGCTTTTGGGATACACTGGACAAAAAAACCAAAATTTTTCTTCCTCCCTTCAATCATAACCAGCTCGGCTTTTCCTCTTATATACAGGTCTCACACTCTGATGACCTCTCCTTGCTTTTCCTGTCCTGATGGTCATGGCTCTGTAGAGCTAGCAACAGACAAGAGGGCGGCTAGAGGCCAAACAAAGGAATGAGATCCAGCTGCTGTCCAAGGTGTAGCCGCCACACACACACACTCTTCCTCCTTCTCTAACAAAAGGTCCTGTGCTCTGAAACTGTTAAACATAACTTTTTCTTTTCAGACAGGAACTTTTTTTAAAATTGAGAATAATAAAACCCTCAAAACGACTCTATAGAGCACTCCACACCAGAACAAGTAGACACAAGGACAGTTTTCCCCGAACGCAATCAATCTGCTAAACAAATAATTTCCTCAACACCGTCAACCATTTACAAAGTCTGCACTACTATTACTATTAATCTTCATCATCACTCCCCATCACCCATCCCTCCCACTTGTGACTGTATGTTGTAACTTTGTCGCTTGTATCCTTACGATTTACATTCACTGCTTCCTAGTATGATTTGATTGCTTATTGTACCCTATGACTATCATTAAGTGTTGTACCATATGATTCTTGATTCTAACTAATGTATCTTTCCTTTTATGTAGACTGAGAGCATATGCACCAAAGACAACTTCTTGTGAGTAAATCAACACATAGCTGCCAATAAAAGTTATATCTAAGGGAGATTGTGCTAAGACAAATATATCATTTTACATATAATAACTGCGCCCAGAATTGTGTACGCCAGTACTGGAAACAGGATAATATACCATCTGAGGGGACAGTGATAAGAAAGATTTGGAACTGCGTGGAGATGGACAGGCTGACATTAGAGTTAAAAGATAGAGGTGAAACCAGTATTGTTGGGAAAATATTTAATAAAAGTATTTTTTAAAAAAAAATGGCCAAGGATTAGAATGCAAATAAGCCAGAAGATGAGAAAGGAACTTTATACTACCAAAATGAGAATAAAAATGATAATTCAAGATTGTTATGAAAAGCTATGAGCAAGAAAAGTTTCAGAAGAGAAAATTAAACAATATTTGGAAAAGCGGAATTACCTAAAGTACCAGAAAAGGTAAAACTATGTTAAATGAATGAATATCAATGATGGAATTATCAGAAGTGATCAAGAGACAAAAGAATAATAAACACCAGGACCAGTTGGGCTGCAGGCAGAATTTACAAATGGTTACAAGATACTTTAGGCCCATCAATGTTAGAAGTCCATAATGAAGTATTGATTGATGCAAAGGTACCAAATTCGTGGATGAAAGCAAATATTACTTTGATTCCAAAAGATTCAGATTTAATGCAGATAAAAACTATAGGCTCATATCTTGACTGAACACTGACTATAAAACATATGCTTCAATAATGGCAGAGAGAGTAAAAATTTCTAAATGAATTTATATATTCAGATCAAAATGCTTTTTTTTGCCTAAGAAGTAGATTAAAACACCATGACAATAATTTTAACTTTAAGGCAATTTGCCATAAACAAATGGCAAAGGTGATAGAAAATGGAAGTAGGACAGAGAATTTTAATATAAAAAGGCACAAGAAAAGGATGTCCACTATCTCCTGTACTATTCATATTGATATTAGAATTGCTAAATATAGATATTAGACAAGAGATAGAAATTAAAGCTATGGAAATAAAAAGGGAACAATATAAATTATAGGCATTTGTAGAAGATTTGCTCTTTATCTTGGAAGACCCACAATAAAATGGACTCAAACTATTACTTAGGAAAATAGAAGAGTATGGTGAAGTTGCAGGACGGAAAGGTAAAAAAAAAATCAAAATAATTGTTTACAGATATATAGAAAAGGAACTAACAAGGAAAATAGGTATACAGATAGTCAAGAAAGTTATAAATTGGCCAACAAATGAAACAAATTTGGTTAAGTGGAAAAATCTACAACTATCATTGATGGAAAGAGTAGCTACCATAAAATTGAATATCCTGCCAAGATTACTATATTTATTCCAAGCAATACCAATAAAACTAGAAAAAAAATTTTTTCTTGGGACTCATCAATGGCTAGCAGACAAAAACAGGGAAAAAGGAAATATATGAAAGGATTTGTGATATAAGTAATACATAAGTTGGTTAAACAAACAGCATGAATATTATTGTTATAAACAGAAATATAATTGATACTAGCTCTCTTGGTAGAACACACAGAGGAAGAAAGATCTCTTTCACACACACACAAAGGCATACACACACATTCCCACATTTTTCTGTGCTTTAAATTTAGAATTTGGAGGTACTCACCTTCTTTCCAAGCAGCCTTTGAGCTCAACACTCAAAACCCCTTTAAAACCTTTGTTCCAACTGGCCCAGGTCCAGGAAACCCACCCACAGACTCAATGGGTCTGTTTGCTGGCAAGGGAATCTTACCTGGGCCTGGTCCATTGGTTAGGTTAGCTTGGAGTCCCATCTGCTTGGGTGCCAATTGTTGAAAGAAATATCCTTCTGGGTTCAGTTCCAAGTGGGGAAAAAGACACTGGAAACATGGAGGCTGCTTGGAAAGTTTAATGGTGAACAGGACCACATGGTCTGGAGCTCCAGAGAAAGATGATCACATGCTTGAAGGAGAAGATCAAGAAAAAGGGCTGAGGTGCTGAGAGTATCTGGGTTTTATAACCTTTGTTGGGATTTGAATTGAAGCTTGTTTCTAATTGGTTGTCAGACTCCCATGAGGGGCAACTCTGTAGGCTGTCCTGAGTTCCAAGCTTGCTGACCCCTTGCTGGATGATCTATGCCCCCAAAAGGGCCCTTGGCAATTGCTATAGCTTTACCTGGAGACCTTTCTTATGTAAAGTATTCTGGCTCAGGCCTTAATGGCCCACCCATTAACAAAGGTGGGGGTGAGATTCTGCTTCTGGGGTTCTACTCTTTTTAGAAGAAATATTCTGCCTTTTAAATATCTACCAGAATACTTCATTTTTCTAGGAGAGTTGGGTGCCAACTTCCTACAGGCAATAAACTGTTTACCACCTTTATAGATCATAGTGTAGCTTTTGATTTTATAGACAAACATGTTGTAGGAGAAACGGCCAACAACTTAATATAGAACCTAGACTCTTACTTTTGGTTTAAGGCCCTCTACTCAAACACCCATTTAAAAGTCCATACAAGTGTAAATGGTTCTCCAAGAGTATATCTGCCCATAATAGTGTTAGACAGAGTAGAATTCTAGCACCAGGACTTTTTTAACCTCTATGTTAATAATATTTCAGGATGTCTGTATGCTTCAGATACTCATATGCCAAATATTTGTGGTAAATTTGTTAATATTCTTTTATATGTTGATGATATGATTTTAATGGCACACTCTCAAAATAGATCCTGAGAAGACTGTTGTGAAAGCTAAATACCTACTGTGCTCTTAATTTTTTAAACATCAATAAAACCAAATCTCAAGTGATGGTATTCAGAAAAAGAAATATGAAATATAATTGGCAGATAAATGGGGAGTTTTATTTATTTAGCAGTGGTTTTTAGTAACACAGGTTTATGGGTAAATTGTTTTAAAAGAAGCTCAGGAAGTACTAAATGTTTATATAAACTATTTAATTGTAATGCACCTTTACACTATACTAAAAGTATTCAGTGCAAAAACAGTTCTGGTGCTGACTTATAGTGCAGAATTGTGAGACCTTACAAAAGCTACCTAACTTCAACATGTTCAGACTAATTTTTTTACAATTTTTTGCAAATACTGGACACTGATAACAAGCCATCAGCCCCTGCCATCAGAGCAGAAACAGGTATACATTCTATACATAGCCAACCAATAATTAATGTTTTCACATACTGCCAGATGATCCATTTAATGAACCCTAGCAGGCTACTCAAAATATTTTTACCAGAACAAATAAGTATGGTTCAGACCAATTCATGGCTAAACCAACTTATCAAAGTTATTTCTCAGCATGGGTTTTTCCATCCAGCCTCCTAGGCAAGGAAAATATTTAAAGAGAGAGTCCTCAGTGCTCAAACTGAGAGGAGCTTATTGGCAAAAGAAAAAAAATCTTTAAGTTGGTTGTCTAAGAACAAAACTATTTTTTAAATTTGAAAAAAACCTGGCAATGAGTTTGACATATATTTCAAGAAGTGCTTGCTCTAGACCAACATTTGAGTTGTTGGATTCCATGGCCAAATATGGGCACTTCTACTACCTGCCATATAATGAGAGGAAGTATATATGTGATTATATTGCTCATGTTTTGTTAAATTGTCAACTACATGGCCTCCTTAGACTTAGATACTTAGCACTCCTACTTGAAAGAACAGCCCACTGGGATCTGAATCACAGATTTTCCTATTTCCTCCTGGGCTCTAATGTGTACATTGTGAGCAGATCTGCTAAATTTATGAACCATGGTGGCACAGTGGTTAGAGTGCAGTACTGCAGGCTACTTCTGCTGACTGCTGGCTGACTGCAATTTGGCAGTTCAAATCTCACCAGGCTCAAGGTTGACTCAGCCTTCCATCCTTCCGAGGTGGGTAAAATGAGGACCCAAAATTGTTGGGGGCAATATGCTGACTCTCGAAACCGCTTAGAGAGGGCTGTAAAGCACTGTGAAGCGGTAAATAAGTCTAAGTGCTATTTCTAAGTGCTACAGCTAAGGCAGTTGAGCTAAAAACCCATTATATCACATAGATAGGACTATCTTGTAAAGATGTTGTATTTATCTGGATGTTGATTCTTTATATTTACCACAAATTTATTTTATTAGTGTATTTCATTTATTTTACTCCACAGTTAGACTTTTGTTTTACTTTTTTTATTTGGTCATAAGACAAATGAATAAACTATCTGGTGTCTACCATTATGACACAAACCCTATCCCTTTCGTACATGCGTGCATAAATTAGAAGGAATTATAGTATTCTGCTTCCATCATTTGGACAAAAGCAGCAAGTTATGACTGTGCCCATAATTTCTTCTCTCCAAACATGATATTTCAAGCAGTAGCCATCTCACCTGCAGTACTGTGGGAGAAATACAGAACAGTCTATCAGCTCATAATAGGCTCCCTTTGAATTCATAGGAAACCAGACTGAGTTTTTGCACATTGTTAAAATTGCCGGATTAGTCAACTCTCACCCCCTCTCTAGCCCAGATTAAGAAATTGATTAATTGCTATTTTCCCATTGGGAAGGAAGAGGTACAAGGCCAGGGGAATCCACCATTAGCATGGCCTGTGCATTATAAATAAGGACAGCTTTGTTCATTAGTTCTATGCCTGGGACTGGCAAGAGAATGCCAGAGGGGACAGCAAATTCAATACAATACCAAAAATGTATATGTGTTAATCATCAACAGATTCTCTCTTGGACTGGATTATTTGTACTTGGCTGCTCAGGGCTGCATTTACACTGTTTTGTTGTATTTGCATACTTTAACCGCAATATTATAAAATTTTTCAATTAAACTTTATCTTTCTTTGGCTCATTCAATAAAAAACATAAAATAAATTATAATTGTAAGTTAAGTGATATAAACATGTGATAAATAGTATGAATCAGAAATATAGCTTGGAAACTGCCTGGAGATCACCCCAAAAGATGCCAACTTTTGCCTTGTTTATTTTATTTATTCATCATATTTCTACATCACCCATCTCAACTTAGTGACTCTTTATGCAAGAGGAACACAATTCAATACATTAGGATTGGAAGCTGTTTCCAAAAGCTTTGGACATAATGTATCAACATTTGCAGTTATCTTGTACAAAAAGCACAAGAATTGGAGATTAAAATATTAACGAGTAGGGAAACCACAAAGCTGACAAATTTGTCCATCTACAGTATCCTTCCTTCCTTCCTTCCTTCCTTCCTTCCTTCCTTCCTTCCTTCCTTCCTTCCTTCCTTCCTTCCTTCCATCCACCAGATACAAAATTAAAAGAACTGAGAAAATCAAGCTGCTGTTGATTCTAGAAGAGAATCAAAGACCTTTCTTTGATAAAACTGACCTTTCCTATTCAGAGAAAGAATGTAATGCTGGTGTCTAATATTGCCCTTAAAAGGGTCATCACAATTGTGAAAGTTCTTGAATGGACAATGAAATCATACAGGGGCGTAAATACAGATACAGTCTGCAGTACAAAATCTGCTTTTTAATTCTTTCCCTTCGTAAGCTAATAATCTAGACCACCTCCATTTGTCCACATATCACAAGGGCCTACACAATGAAGCACCTTCTAGCCACCTGGTGCAGGACTTTCAGGGTCCTCTGACCCAAGAATTTACATCTCACTTAAGTGTGATTTCAGTGTTTCAATGAAATAACCAGCTACCTTTAGCCAAGAGTAAGATGAGCTAATGTGTATGCCTATTAATCCCAGTATGCTCTGTTTGTTTAGCTGTGTGACAACTTAATTAAAGCAGATCAAATGCAGGAGATTTTCTTCCTTTAACCTTGAGCCCTAACACAATCCTGAACAGGCAGCATACAGGGGGTAGATGAAAACAACTTGAAACGAAAGCCAAACAGCTGAAGACACACACACACACACACACACACACACACACTTTTCAAGCTTAGCAATACAAACTGTATGTCAACATTCCTGAATGAAGGGTGAAGGAAAGGATACCAAATGTTGTCTGGAGAAAGCTGAACATAGAAGAGAAGGGAATGCCACAAATTCCTCTGCTCTCTCAAATCTACAGCAACAAACTATGGCCTCACTTTGAGCAGCAGTGCATTGTTATGTTGGAAGAAATATCCTTCTGTTTCAGTTCCAAGCTGGGATAAAGGTACTGGAGACAAAATGGAGGGTGGAGGCTGATTGGAAAGAGGGTCCATGTATTGATGAAGCAGAAGCACGTGGGTGATTCTGGACAGCTGACCACATGGATATGAGAGTGGGAGCTTTTTATACCTTCTCTTGGGCTTTGAACTTGAGCTTCCTGTTCCTGTTCAAGAACATGTACTCTATTGGCTGTTGTAGGGTCATAGCTGGCTCTGTAAATTGTCTGAGCTAAGTTTGGTTGAAATTTGGAGGGTCCTTAGGATATTGTGCAATGTGGTGAGCTCTGCTGCTAGATGCTAGTTAATCCTACCTGTGTTCTGACCTTGCTGCAGGGAGTAATCTGCATTTCTAAAAGCTGGCCTCAGCTTAGTATCTGCTTGGGGCAGGGAGCTGGGACTCTGAGTTTCTGTCTCCCTTAAGATTTTTTTATTTCTCTTTTAGGGGAAATGTTTTATCCTCCCTTTTTAAATATTTCTCAAAATATTTCATTCTTCTAGAAGAGGGGTGGATGCTAACTTTCTACAGTTATAACATTGTACCCTTATTTCATTTCTCCATGGGCTAAGAAATATTCCCTTCCAGAATGGGACTGAAGGCACATTACAGGTCCTTTTTAGCAAGAAAGTTGTTCAGAGTAAAAAGTTGGTCTACCGAGGTGAGAAGATGAAGTTTTTCAGAATATAAAACTAATCACTGTGAACGTCTGTCTGCACATCCTGGAGTTGTCAGAAGCTCAGAGGCAGTTTCTGATTTCAGCATTGGCAACCCTAATTTCTCTCCTGGGCTTGCTGTGTAAATAGCCATCAAATGTGCTCTGTAACTTTCTCTGCTTTTATGGTATACCTTTTACCAGTTTAAAAAAAACACCCTACCAACTTTTTTTTGCTTTGGCTTCTGACAGCAGCTTAGAGCCTTAAGAGTAATATTGGATAGCACAGGCATGATTTCAATCAGAGGCTGGGTCAAGAAGGCCACACCCAGGGGAGCCAACTTTGCTTACTCTACCATTTATCTTAGCTGCTGCAAACAGCTTGGGGGTGTAGCAATCCCCTTTATGCATCCATCACTCACACTCTTGAGCCATTTGGCCAGTTTTAGCAATTATGAAACAGGGGAAGGAGAGGCTGTTCTTTCAGGATGGAGAAAGACTGCACAGAACAAACAGTAGCAATGCTGACTGCATGCTGGAGCTGAAATACAGCTGTGCTCATGTTTTCTGGACCGAGATATCATATAATTTGGGGGAAAAGAGAAATTTCTCTAATTCAGTAGACACCATCTGAAACTCCTAGGAGCAACTTCAAGGAGCCTTCTAAAACTGCAGCTGAATCACTTAATTTTACAGATGACTGGGGAGTGGGGAGATAGATACCTGAGGAGTGATCACATTAAATGGATTTAATTCATTCACTTCTAAATTAATCCAATGTAAGTTCTCTGCCACTGAACTCACTTGGAGGGAGTTTTTTGGCCAGTTGTTCTAGAATATTTGCTAGATATTCTATAATATCCATTCTTGTTGTTTCACTTTGCTTTATTTTTTCTGATTCTGTTTAGGACAAAAATTGATATACAGAAAAAGAAATCCCTCTGACCCATAGCATAGACAGAAAAGATGCATTGAGTTTTTTTGCAGTCTCCATATTATATAATAGTCTTAGGACACCTTTCACTCCTTTATTGTTCTAATGGCCCAACCACTTTCCTGGTTGGTTTTCCGCTTTGATTATTTTTATTGTGCCCTTTATACTTTTGATTACATGTTCCTCAATTCTGCATTCCTTAGTTCTGCATCTTGAACTTTTTCTGCCACTTTTGTGCTCTATTTTGTTTCCCCACTTTATATTTTACCGCTTCCTGAGACACAAATAAATGCTCTGTCTTACAAAAAAAATATCAGAAAATAAAATACAAACTGAATAGTCAAGACCTTGTTGATGATCCAAACTCCGCCAAGGACCTTGGAATACTCATCTCTATTGATCTAAGTGCTAGAGCCCACTGTAACTACATAGCCAAAAAGGCATTAAGAGTTGTTAACCTAATCCTATGTAGCTTTTTCTCTGGTAATATCACACTACTAACTAGGGCATACAAAACATTTGCTAGACCAATCCACATTACATATCTGATATTAACACAATTGACAAAGTCCAGAAATATTTCACAAGAAGAGTTCTACACTCCTCTACTCATTGCAGAATACCTTATGCCACCAGACTTGAAATTCTAGACCTAGAAAACTTAGAACTACGCCGCCTTCGGTCCGATCTAAGTGTAGTATATAAAATCATACATTGCAATGTCCTTCCAGTCAATGAATACTTCAGCTTCAACCATAACAATACAAGAGCACACAATAGATACAAACTCAAAGTTAACTGCACCAAACTTGATTGGAGGAAATACGACTTCAGCAACAGAGTGGTCAATGTCTGGAATACTCTACCTGACTTTGTGGTTTCTTTCCCAAACCCCAAAAACTTTAACCTTAGACTGTCTACTATTGACCTCACCCCTTTCCTAAGAGGTCTGTAGGGAGTATGCATAAGTGCACCAACGTGCCTACCGCTCCTGTCCTATTGTTTCTTTTATTTTTCTTATGTGTATTCATTTCATGTATTCACAACTATGTTTATCCTTGTAAGCAATTGACAAAATAAATAAAATAAAATAAAATAAAGGTAAAGTTTTCCCCTCTTCAGTCATGTCTGACTCTAGGGGGTGATGGTCATCTTCATTGCTTAGCCCAGAGAGCAAGCATTATCTGAAGACATTTTCCATGGTCATGTGGCCAGCATGACAATATACATGATATATATATTTAGAGGTACATATGGCGGGACCCAGAAGAAGGGCCTTCTATTTGGTGGCTCCCACTTTCTGGAACACCATACTTCCAGAGATTAGACTGCCCCCCTCTGTAACACTCTTTTGGAAAACCCTAAAGATATGGCTCTGGTAGTGGGCCCAGGGAACCCAGAGAGAGATGGAGCCTATTAAATGGTTGGTATGAATGTGTATTGTTGCTGGGGTGGAGGGTTATTATTTTATTATTTTTATTTTTTGTTATTTTTATTTCTTTTATATTGTGTTTTTATGTCCTTGTAAGCCACCTTGAGTTGCCATGTGTGAGTAGGTAACAATATACATTTTCTAAATAAATAAAAAAATTGAACTGTTACCTTCCCATCAAAGTGGTACCTGTTTATCTACTTGCATTTGCATGTTTTTATACTGCTAGGTTGTCAGGATCTGGGGCAGAAATGGGAGCTCACCCCATCGTATAGTGCTCAGATCTCTACCTGGGCTGTCAACTTTCAAGCTGATAACTCATTAACTCCTGAGCCATCATGTCCCCACCCCTTAAGAGACCTCCTTATGGCTTCTTGGTTATGGTTAATTCTTTCTTACATTGTGGGAAAGACTTTTGTTGAACTTGAATTATTCTGATTTTAAGTACTCTCTGGGCATTATGAAATAGATTTGTCCCTCTTGATTTTTCTTTTTGGTATCTTTTTCACCAATCCTTCATTTTTTAGGCATTTCCCTTTTATAATAAAAAGCTGGCCATTTCTCACTTGTATGTTTCGCAACATTAATATCTTGCATGAGATCATGATTACCGTTTAGAATTAAACTAGGCTTGCCTCTCCTTTGGCCGATTCCAGGACTCATTCTTCTAAGGCCCTCCTATAGCCATCCAATATTCTTTGGCTTCTGATTGAGATCTTCCTTTGTATCTTAGCTATTTGAACATTAGCATTAGCAATATCATTATCCCAGATACAAGGAGAGTCATCTTAAGTACCATTCCATTCATGTTCCCACAACCAGAAAATGGCAGGGGGGAGGGAGCTCATTTACTCTTCTCATCATTCAGTCTGAAAGCAACTCCTGTTCTTAATCATTCTTCTCAGTTGGAGTGATTGATATTGACAGAGTAGAATTAGGGGGTTTAAATGGTTTACTCTCAAACATTTGCATTTCACTGTCAGAGGCAGTGGCATGCCAAAACATTGGAAAGGGTTGACAGATTCAGATCAGCATGGTTGCCTACTGTTTTTCAAATTGATAGTTACCATCACAACCCAATTATTTCTCAGATATCCCCTTTTCATTTAGATAAAGCTGGGCACTTAGTTGGAACAAGTAAATTTCCATTTTGTTGCACCAGTTATTATCCCAATCTGGTCGCAAGGTGCTTTACAATTAAGTTCATTCAACAAACCATATTAAGGATTATTAAGGTTTATGTACAGAGAATATAAATAAATCCTTAATTTTCAACACATTTACAAAAAAGTTCTTTGATGCTGAATTTTCAAGCTAGTTCACAGTAAAAAAAGATGCATTAACAAAACAGAGGTGTGAAGGCATTATAGATCTTAATTTCATTTTAAACAATATAAATCTGTGTAAGAGAAAGATTATTATTTAAAAAAATACTACGGGATCTTAAGGTTTTGTGAATTTGAAATACGAACAGTAAACATCAATTAGACTATGTATAGTTTACAGGATTGCAGAATACACTTATATGTTTGTATCACTTTGTTATAATTACGTTTATACAACCTTCGTAGCTTTATAACTTCATCTTCCTTTGGGATGATACATAATATCTTTCTTCCCAAATTATTCCCATGACAATTCTTTCAAAACTATACTACATTTGATCTTAGCCAAAAGCTGAGAAGAAATAGTAACTTTTCCCATCTAGAACTGAATTCTGGAGAGATAAAAAAGAAAGAGCTCACATATCTGAAAGTGAAACAGAGAATCAACAAGAACTCTGTCTGTCCATCCATCCATTCATCCATCCATCCATCCATCCATCCATCCATCCATCCATCCTATCTATCTATCTATCTATCTATCTATCTATCTATCTATCTAATGCAGAGGTGACAAACTCGTGGCCCGTGGACTGAATGCATCACACGCTGGCCACATCTACCCCCAGTTTAGCAAAGGGGGAAAAAGTTGTGATACGTTATGTGACATGTCATCGCAAGTTTGACACCCCTGTTCTAATACATTATGCTTTCCCAATGACAACATTTGAGCAATATTTAATCCACAAGGCAAAATTTAACCAAAATTTATTTCAATACTGTAATAGAGAGCACAATGCAGTTTAAGATAAGTATCTTTATAGTATAATCAGTTTGACAGGAGGAATGAATGTTTCCATAGAAAAGAATTGGCATCCATGACAGGGATGGAGGAAATAACAAAATGTGCACAGCGACATCATGATGCGAATTCCTCCCCTTTTGTGTTACAATGTCACACATATGTCATGACACATCATATCATTGTTGGAAGCAGTGAGATGAAAACATAACATAACATAAAGTACTCTGAGTTGGAAATGAATACATTTTTCATTGTTTTTCATTTTCCTTTTTTTAAATATTAGAGATTGCACAAAAATTTTCATATACTTTTGTGCAGTTTTACTTAAGGACCTATATAATGCATTTTTGTGGAATTATAATATGACACACCTATTCAGCAATGCCAACTGCAGTGCACATTTCTAAAATAAGATGATTAATGTACAAGTTCAAGGCATGAAACCGAGTTAAGTTTATGTAAGTAACCTGCTGAACAAAGGTCTCATCTGTTTCTAATTTAAATGTGGAATGATAATTGGTTTTCTGTACTATAACCAAAGTATAATCATTTGTAGACTATTGTATGCTGCTAATGAGCATACAATTTAATTACTTTTCTGCTGATATCATTTTTCCTTAATTTCAGTTGGTGTTCTCATATAAGATTTAAACACAGAGGTCCTCACATAACTTGCTATACTACCTAAATTTGCAACATTCATTATTCTAATGGAGAGATATCTGTGCACTACTGAAATGATAGTAAATATTTGCTTAGGGGTGTCCACAAGGCACAGTCAAAAACTCAAGATGGCAGCCACCAAGATGAAATAGAAACTACACTTGTTTTTTATGTGCATCACACACATGATGCCATACCCTATGGATATCCTACATATGCTAGGTTAATATTGTGCAAGATATACAACTAGGCATTACCCCAACTAATTAACTAATTAATGGCCAATAGAATGATTTCTTGGAAGGATCTTCACAGAAAAAGCTGAATTTAGATGCACACAGATTGCTGAAAAGATGAATGGCCTTAACCTTTTTTTATGTAGCTCTTTGTTCTTGGTCAGTATGGTGAACATAGCATTAGTGAAATTTTATTTCTACTGCTTCCTTTTGGAAGGTAGTCTTTGAATTACAACAACTTGTTTAGTGACCATTCAAAGTTACAATGGTGGTTTATGACCATTCTTTACACTTAGAACCATTGCAGCATCCCTATGGTCACATGATCAAAATTCAGACACTTGATGCATATTTATGAAGGTTGTAGTGTCCCAAGGTCAGATGATCATCTTTTGTGACTTCCTGACAAGCAAAGTGAATGGGGAAGCCACAGTCACTTAACAACCGAGTTACTAATTTAACAACTGCAGTGATTCACTTACCAACTGTGGCAAGAAAGATTGTAAAATGGGACAAAACTCATTCAACAAATAACTTGCTTAGCAACAGAAAACTTGGGCTCAATTGTGGTTGTACATCAAGGGCTTATAATGATAAAACTTTTATAGCTAAAGAAGGGCACAGAAGAAGAAAAAGCCATGGAATAAATTAGAGAGCAATGCAGGGGGGAGAGAAATGCAGTCCAATATTTTGCAGTCAAATGATGAAAACCAAGTGAGAGAAAGAGTGATCTATGCAATATGGCAGGATAAAGGGATATTAAACAGCAAAGGTAGAGCTATATTTTACAGACTAAGATTTTTTTTAAATATAACTTTTTAGTTTTGCAAAAAGGGGGGATTAAAAATTCAGCATTAGGAAAAATGTTTAAAAAATGAAAATAAAAGAAACATATTGACACACAGTATGTTATTTGCTTAAAAGATAAACACCAATGTTAGCATTCAATATCCACAAAATCTAGTAACTTGATTTTTTTATCATATACACTGCATAAAGTTGCCATTGTTCAAATTGGGCAGTCATGTAAATAAATTATTCCCTCCCTATGCATGAAAATCATCCCCATCTATTTCCTTATAGGGAAAAAATCAAGAGATAACTCATGCAAGATTGTTAACTAAATACAGTACATACAAAGATTCCATTACATATGATAAGAGGTTAAATAAAAGCAGTTATTATATTGTACCTTCACTACATTTGATATGATCAAACTCCAGTCCAATTCTCCACTCAGGGTATATTTCTTTTTCTTGGGATTCCCTGTTAATTATATTCTGATTCCATCATCTTTTATACAGTCTCCACCTTAGATCTATGACCACAGTTAAGCTGGATAAATTATTTTGCTCTCCCTTTATTCTCATTATTTTTTAAAAAACAAACCATTAAGCAGATTCTATTGTTCTGTTTATTTCTATGCAACTTGCTCAATACCTCAATTTACCATTCTTCTGTACAAGAATTAACGGAGATGTTGGTTGGGATCAGTTTCAATGGTGGGAAATGAAGAGCAATAACTAATTTGGTCTGCCTAGTACTTCTATCTGTACCTAAATCAATAGCTTCCTCATCCATAGATGAAGAATTATAAGAAGGAAAATGTTTTTTGTATTGCTCAAACAAAAACAAATACTAGAAACAGGAGTTAAGTTTTCTGCTTTCACTGAAACTTCCAGTGAACCTTGAAGCATTACAACATATACAGGCAGCTGAAAGTAATTAAGTAGGGTGAATAATTGCAGGCATGCATCAATAAATCAATAAACAACAATAAAATAGTACCCACACAACAAAAACATCTGTCTGCCCTTTAATTTAACGAAGAGCAAACTGAAAGCACCAAGCTTCTGCAGAACATGGTTGTAGAACTCAAATGGAAATTTAAACTTTTAAACTTTTAAGCACCAATTCCTCCATTTGCAACAGAAAAAAAATATTATACTGTAAATTTTGGCTGTAACTTAAGATTACGATGTGCCAAAAATGAACTTAAGCAGAGGCTTTGAAGAACAAAATCTAACTTTAATTGATTAATTACGTTAGGGTAATACCTTTCCTCGCATACACAAGATAGATATGTGAGGAAAGTTACAAAGCATATCAACAAAAGTAACTATTCTTATACCTTAAGATTCTTTTAGAAATAGAGTAACTGCATTGTAAAACACTCTAACTTAGATTTACATCTTTCCTGCAAAAAGACAAATGTCCTTCCGGCACTGTTTATCTTTCATTATCCCTTATCCTATTGTCTGTTAATTGATCACTTAAGAGGACTATTAACAACATACTTCAAAAGTGTTTATTACTTCAGATGTAGGGAGTTCTCAGGAAAGTACATTTCATTCTCAGGGGGTTGAAACATAAACCATAAAACTTTATTGTAAATAAAGTTTTTTAAAATTGAAAAAAAAACATAAACCAGATGGATTCAGATTGATTTAGATGGGGCAATCATGTTGGAGAGGGGTGTAACTGATTGCAGGCATGTGTTATTATTAGTTTTACAACACCTGAAAGGTTAAAGAAATATTTTCCACAACAGCAAGATAAGATAAGATACCTATAGAGATAAATACTTCTACATAAGAAAACAACTGCCTAACTCTCTACTTAATGCTATAATATATTTTATTTCTTTATTTATTATCCTTCAATATCTTTAAAATTAATATTAACACAGTCAACTGGATGGGTTAATCTGTGCCAGTATTTTGTAGGGTGTACATATGTACATGCAAAGGTCCCCAAATTCAGCAAGGGAGGCACCATGTCCTAGAAAATATGAAACTAAATGTCTGTTTGAGAAAATAATCAACACAATTTGAAGAATGGCCTGCTTAAGAGGAAGTTGTTGTTGCTCTTTTGGCAGAAAAGATGCTTATATTCATAGTGTTTGACTTTGATTTTCATTGGTCATTTGTAAAGCCTCTTTGTGTGTTGTTTGACTAGGTAAGGGAGTGTTCAGGGAGGGGAACCCTTTCTATAGTTGAAGGCAAATCCCTTTTACAGAGTAGTGAGTTCTCTTCCAGAGAGGAAAATAGTTTTATTATTTTAAATGCCCCTACCATTTCTGTCAGAGTACATTCATGAACTGGAATAGAGCTTAGTAACAAGGTCAGCCAATGAGAGCTGAGTTGAAGGCTGAAACTTAAAGAGAGAATCTGGGCGTGATTTATCTCTGTTCTGTGCTCAGCTCTAAAGTGAAAGAGAAACTAACTTGCATGCTTGCTGAAAACTAGAGCTCTGCTTTGAGCCTGTAACATGTCTGCTTCTGTTTGGGTTTGCTCCATGTTGGAGAAATCTACAACTGGTATTGTAAAATTTACTTAATATGTTTATAAAGACATTAAATGACGCGTCAGCCATCTGTGTTTATTTTTCTGGTGCTGAATTTACACTGCAAAACTCTCAGCAATTTCCTCAAAATATATTACCAAAGATTTTAACCAGGAGCCGTGGTGGTTCAGTGGTTAGAATGCAGGGGTTAGAATTCAGGATTGCTAACTCAGCCTACTGCTGGGAATTTCATCCTGAACACTTAAGGTTTACTCAGCCTTCCATCCTTCTGAAGTGAATAAAATGAAGATCCAGATTTTGGGGGGCAATATGCTGATTCTGTAAATTGCTCAGAGAGTACTGTAAAACATTGTGGGGTGGTATATAAGCCTATGTGCTATTGCTATTGCCATTAAAGACACATTAAGGGGGTTCTTTCATAAGTATTTTTTCTGATTTTTAAAAGGAAAATTTGCAATATTGATGACATTAAAAAGTCATATAATTTTAAGCCAGAGGCATGAAAACCTATTTTCCTTACTATCCAACTGCCCATTACTATATAGACATGTTCATTAAATGTTTGGGTTCCTTAGAACTAAACTTTGAATCAGTAATTATAGTAATTATAGTAATATTACATGCCCACTATTTCAGAGTTATCCCCTTTCACTTTAGCTTCATTTGCCTTTTAACACTGAACCCAATTTTTACCAGTTGCACCCTGTAAGTCTACTCATTGACCTTGTACATTATTCTTTTATGTGACATAATATGAGCCACTTTGCTGTAGTTATGTCTAAATTATGTTCTCAAATTCCTACCTCTGTTCCATTTGTTTCCTCAGAGTGCAAGGTGTTATGTCCATTTATCTTACGGCAATGGCTATGCTCAGGAAAATCATAATTTTTCAGTAACATTTCCAATTCTGCAACCAATTAAGTTTGGTAAGACAGATGAGTTGCTTCTGTTAAAAATTTGAAAGTGAACTTTTATACCCAAACACAATTTTCAGCAGGGCTGATGTTTAGCATTTTGAGTAAGTGTCATGAGTGGCATCAAAACTTAAAGATAAAACCTTCATTGAACAGAAAAGCACTGGAGAAGCAAGAACACATGCCAACTTGCCAGAGAGAAATGCAAAGTAAAGACAGAGGTCTGAATCCTAAATACATTATTTGACATTCACAACTCTCCATGTTTTCAGGATCACTTGCCAATTCTATTCTTCCTTTCAATTGCAAGATCCATTCAGATCATACTTTTTAGCTACACAAGATTTACTTATCCTAGACATTCATTTTTCTTTTGCTTTCATGATACATTCAAAACTCCTGCTGTTCTTCCCATGTCCAGTGATTCTAATTTAGTCTGTTGCACATTAATATGTCCATATAGTTTGGTTCAACTATGAGTCTAAGGGTATTTGTAAAAATAAAGTGTAACTCAAAGAAAGGAGCTAATAATCCTCAGACAACCAAAATCCCCAGTAGTTCCAATCAATAAGGCCCAGTATCTTAAAAATGGAAAACATTTGGAAGTTTATAGATACCCCATCTTATTATTAGCTTTACAGGCCAGATATCAACTTTAATATTTTGGAAGATTATAAATGTAGTATTTATTCAACTGTAATTCAACTGTATTTAAACGATACAGAATTTACCATTTGCAAACTTTGTTTGATCATTTCTAGCAACTATATAGATAAACTCCAGAATTATCTGGCCTCATTCAGACTTTTCATATCTTCCAAAAGCATATACCCATAACCAGTTTAATTGAGTTTATCTATCTTTCTACTGTTCATCATCTTCTCTTTCCTTCTATCTTTCCTAGTATTACCATACTATATTCATATTATTGAGTAGTATTTAGTACTAATATTCAATATAGTGTAGTATACTATCATCCCAGATGTGGAGTATCACAATGTAGCTGAGTCTTCACCTGATGTGTGTAAATTATGATAATCTTGAGTAAGAATGCTGAATCAATTTATTCTAGGTTTCCTGCCTGCCTTCCTTCCTTCCTTCCTTCCTTCCTTCCTTCCTTCCTTCCTTCCTTCCTTCCTTCCTTTTCTTGGCTATCCTATTATTCTAAGGAGTTTTCTCCAACACCTAAGCTCAAAAGCATCAATACTTTCTATCCAGTTTCTTTAAAGTCCAACTTGTACTTCCACGGCATGTCACAGGGAAAATCATTGCTATAGTATATAGATGCATAATGACTATCTGAACTTCTTTTTCCAAAGGCTTTCTCAGTTTCCCTAGCAAGTGCTAATTTATGCCTTATATCTTAACAGGCAGTTCCATTATAATTTATAGTCAATCCTAAAAGGCCGAAGCTATCCATCACTTCAATAACTTCATTGTCAATTCTAAGACAGGTCGCTGAATCTGTTATCATTCATTTGGATTTCTTTATATTTAGCCTTAGTCACATCTCATTTTTTATTATGCTGCTTGGCTTTCATTACTCGAGGTTGCAGTTCATTTGCATGTTCAGCTATAAGATTAGTGTCATCAGCATAATGCATCTTATGGTATTTCTTCCTCTAATTTCAAAGCCATGCTCATCTTTTTCCAATCCCAGCTCCCCAACTGTAGGTTCAGGAAATAAATTTAATAAGTAAAGAGAGCATACACAACCTTGTCTCACTCTTTTGCAAGCCTGCAGCCAATCTGTTTTATCAAGTTCTGTCTAGACTGGAGCTTCCTCTCCTATTAAGTTTTGCAAGAGCTTTTTCTTTTCTGCATGGCCACATCAGCAACTAAGTCTTCTAAACGTTCTGATCTAGTGACATTAAAAACATATTTCTGCACCTAACTTCATTTCTTCAATAATATTTTTAAAAAGAGATATCCATGTTTGCAACACAAGTTTCAAAAACTTGCCCCCCGCCCCATATCTATCTCAGGACATTGCTATCTGTGCTACTGAATCTTTTCTGGCAAATCTGTGAAATCTACTGCAATTACGGATTTTACTCAGAGATTCTTACTGATCAGATGATCCAGGAGTCAAAAACTAGGAAGCAGGAACTAGGATAAAGCAGAAGTGAGGACTAAAGCTAGTAAGAACCCTTTAAATCAAAGACATTCTCAAAGAATAATTGGATTATAAAGACATTCCAGTGCTCTGGAAGATGTGAATATTGAAATAAAGTTCAGTTGGGCAATGATTTCTTTTTTTGGGCATTAATTGGGCACATAAAGTTAAAGATCTTTTGGTAGTGCTAAATGTATGCAACTTTGAATTAAGTTGCTATATGTATAGTTATGGGAACATGCAAAGTTTTCAAATTTGCACAGCTGAATAAATCTTGTTTACTATATTCCTTTATTTCATGACTGCAGTTGCCATCCCTGTGAATTTCTGAGTCTAGGAAGGTAAGATTGGTGCTATTTCGACCTTTTCTACCTATTTGCACTGCATTGCACCTGTTGACATAACTTACTTTTTTACTTTATTTCAGACAAGAATGTCAAGCATACTTTGAAAGGAAGGTAACAGGGTATTTATTTTGAGGGATAAAACTCAATCGCCTTTGCCAAGTGGTTCCCAAATAGTGTATAGGAAATGTTTATCTTTTATCTTGCATTACAGCTGTTTGGTGTCTCTGAACAGCCATTCTTAAGAATATCCTAAATGAAAGCCAGAGGGAAACATAAGAAAATCATAAAAACAAATATGCAGAAATAGAAATGAAAAGTATCTGATGCTTCCTCATTATGGCCTATGAGGAAATCTTTTTTTAAAAAAAATCTCAAACTAACGCAGATCAGTTGACATGCCATGAAAAACTGAATCACGAACTCAAATTGCTTCATATTGTTTTGAATATTGGAACTGCAATTTAAATCAAATCTAGGTTGATTCATATGGCTTAGTCCTATGATGTGTGTTGATATAGCTTTCCTTCAGTAGGGCAGATACTTTTATGTGAGTGATGCTTATCAAATGATCTTCAGGGCAATTAATTTAAGAGAAGGTGCATCAGTAATTCAGTTCCATCCCCCCTGTTATCAAGACATTGCATCAGTAAAGGTAACAATTTCTAGTTAAGGGCAACCCAGAATGCTTTACAGAGTTCAATATTTATATTGCTTTCTCTAATTTGCCAAATAGCCTCCTAGTCCCAGGAAGAGCAAAGCATTAGTAAAGACACTCAAAGATTCATTCAGAACCCCTCAGAAGCATTAGTTTGAAGCAACAGACTGAATAGATTTTTGTTAGATCAAAAATACTGAAAGGATGGTATGGTCTCAATGGGAAATGTTATAAACATAGAAGATAGAAAGAGATCTTGATAAATATTGTGGCTGGGTTCACACAATTTGCCAGTTAAATGTGGTTGGCTGGTTTGCATTGTGTTGGCTTACCAGTGTACTATTGGTTAGTGCAATATGTAAACACATGTGCTGTATACCAGTTTGGATCATATCTTCCTTAATTCCATAATTCTTTTTTTTCTATTAACCATAATTAGGTACATGATTATAAGAGGAAGCCTTCTATTTCATTGGACAGCAGAGCTACTGGTGACCATGATATCACAGTTACATTATGAAAGAGGAATGTTTGACATTATAGCTGGATTCACCCATCACAGGCTTTGTGAAATATTTGATCCCAACCTATGGCTTTTAATTAATGGTGGTGACTTCTCATTATTTATTCTTCCAATGTATCCTATTCAAGTCCAGATTGCTATAACAAGCTAATAAAAAAATTAAGTAAAATAGCTGGAAGAAAAGGAGTATGATAAATATATGGGGCTGTTCAGTTTCACATATCACAAAATGTAGCATCAGGGTTTTGTTTTGTTCTTTGGTTTATAATTAGCAAATAAATCCCATGCTTGGATCTTGATAAAATAATTTGCATGCTTAATCACCTTTCCTTGAAGTAATGTTGCCCAAGTACAATACAACTTTATCTATCTATCTATCTATCTATCTATCTATCTATCTATCTATCCATCCATCCATCTATCTCTATCTACACACACACACACACACACACACACAGAAACATGCACGTGTGTGTTGTATATATACATTGCTATGCATAGAACAGAATTGGCATCTTTGAAGCTGGTACCAAAAGCTATGCATTGAAGAATGGCGTTCATAGACCTGTAAGGATTCTGGAAATGATTTCATGAACAAACACATGCAAACTCATACTTTATTAGTGTGAAAGATCCAGCTCCTGACCAGCTCACAGAAATGGCTTTAGAAATAAATTATGGAAAGCTTTGCCCTAATGTCCTTGGAGATAAATTGGTTCTAAATGGAAAATAGTTCAGTTGCTGCAGTTCTTCAAAGTATCTTTTTTCACTTAAATAAATCTTATTTTAAAAAACTTTGTTATTCATGCCTGTAGGGATGGTTAATTTTGGTTTGAATCAACTGCCCAGGAGCTTGACAAACAATTTGGTTGCAGACATTAACAACGAAGAGCTTCCTTTCAGGGCTTTGCAAATCACTTTCTAAAATGCAGATCTAGCAGTGTCATTTGATACTTCAACTCAAAGCTAGCATTTTCAGCACTGCAATGATGGGCTAAACTCTTTACAGCCACTAGATATGACCAATTGATCTGTTATAGGCTGAATGACAAGAAACCAACTTGTGCTTGATTGACCAAGTGCTTCCTTCAACCATATATTACCATGCTTGGGGGAATATGAAAAGCATTTTGGGACATTTATGTTGAAAAAAATTCTCTTGCTCTTGGCCTGATGTGTATACTAGAGGAAGCAGTAAAAAAAAACAAAATGGTTGTCTATCATCCTTATTCCAGCTCTGAGCATTGATTATTTTGCCTGGGACTTGATTGTCAGCTATCCACCTAGTTAGTCTCTCAGGACAAGACATACAATAATGCACAAAATATGATAAAAATCTAGTAAATGTGGCAAATCTAGTAAATATGGTAAAATATTCTTGTAATACAATAAAACATTAGGGAAAAAAATAAAAGTCACTAACAATAATTTATTTTTTTATTTTTATTTTTAATTAGATTTATATGCCGCCCTTCTCCGAAGACTCAGGGCGGCTTACAATTTTTGGGATACAACCCAATGTGCTCAGCAATAGCCTTCATTCCATTGTATATGCCTGCTTATTACTAAGCAACATTTTTACAAAGTCAGCTTATTGCCCCCAACAATCTTGGGTCCTCACTTTACCTACCCCGAGAGGATGGAAGGCTGAGTCAACCTTGAGCCTGGTGGGATTCGAGCCTACAATAATTGCAGGCAGCTGGAACTTAAGTGCTAGGCATTTAGCAGCCTGCACCACCAAGGCCCTTAATAATGTCAGAAAACTGTCAAGAAATAGATGCTGTTTGGCTTGGAATAAAAAACTAACATAGTTTGACTTCCTCAGCTATGATCTTTTAACAAACAGACACAGAAACATGGCTAGGTTTTTATGAGGGCAAATAAGATGAAGATTTTGATTCCCGGTCTCTAAAAGAAACCATTGTATACATTTAAATATATGGAAGTCAAAATCTTATAGAAAGTAACAGTGTTATCAACAGTATTCAATAAAATACATATTTTATGATAGATTTCACTTCATTTTATGGTATCACTAAAATGATGATTGTCAAGGTGTTGAAAAGGTCTGTCTCTAAAATAGGCTTAAGCAAAATGGCTTCATTTGGCCATCAAAATCCATGCATTCAAAAATTCTTTCTTATCTGTACTCTGATGCAAGATGATAATAAGCAGATTTAAAATAAAATACAAGGAAGTGATTTCAAATAAATAACATAAGACATAAGTAATGAATACATACATACAAAAATTACCTTATCTTTTCCTGTCAAGAATGTGTGAGCTGCAGTCTGCTTTTGAAAAGATTGTTCAACACCAGGATAATTTAGAATAAAGAATACTTAGAATAGAAATGAATGTGTTTTTAATTTTATTTTATGCATTGGTGGAAAAGAATTCGTTAACATTTTAATGAATCTAAAATAGAGATTTCACTTAGCTTAGGAAAAAGAAACAAGAACTTAATCAACAGAAGTTATTATTGTCAGAGTTCCTTTATGAAGAAAAAAATGACATAAGTTATCCATGATGGATATGATTGGATTTGTACTCACAGTTCTCCATATAAAATAGACAGATATTGAAACAAATAGAGTAGCATTGTGTAATACTAGTTTTAAGAACTTTGGACTCGTAAGGATTTTCTTACCTAGCAAGATTTGAAGTGCAGCCCAATCTGTGCAAAAATAGGTAGTAATCTGGATGTTAAGAAGATATTTTGTGGTCATATCATGACCCAGTAAGATTTGGCTCGCAGCTTCTGAAACTGTGAAGGATTTTGACAGTGTCTCAAGAATTCATTTCTCTATCTCTAAAATATCCTACAAATTTGCCCACCTCAGATACCTGACTCTGGGTGATTAGGAATACTTAAAAAATAGAAACATACACAAAAATTAAAAATAACAAAAATAGGAAAGAACCAAAGAAAGAACTCATCCACAGCACTAATTAATATAATCATAGAGTAGGCTCCTAGGCCATCAGATAACTTGCTTTTTCCAAACACTCATGGAAGTGCTGCACAACCATCTTCTCCCTTTATGTTTCATGATGACTCCAGTGCTCATTTTCCTTTGCTAAGCATTCTCTTTTTTTAATGGATATGCTCAGATAAATCTTGACAAAGAACCTTTGAGGAAGACTTCCCCTGTGACTAAGTCATGTGCTATAACAAAGGTAAGAGTGATTTAAAAAAATTGATCTAAGATATTGAATTTTATTTCTTGGAAGTTAATCCTACTCCTGAGCAACTTTGTACTATGAAACTTCGAAACAAGGAATAAAGACTACCCATTGGGTCACCCTAGCAATTGTCCCAGAAAATATCCACAAAGATGATTAAATGTAGTTATGCCCATTCCATCAAAAACAAACAACTGACCATTTTTACTCCTTTCTCCTTCATTCTTTAATAAGCCTGTTGCACTGGAACTGCAGCTGAATTTATTTTTCTTGCCCAGCCTGAGGATACATTTAATCTGCGTGCCAAACTACTTAAGAAGATTAAGTAGCAACAGTGAAAAACAGCATATCAGGAAGTGAAGATTAATAATATTATTAATCATATGAGTGTTGTTGCTGTATCACTCTCTGAAATACATGCCAAAGCTAGTAGAATTGGAAGTTCACTCCAATCTGAACAAAAATAGATAGTGATTTGGATGGTAAGGAAGATATTTTATGAACATATCATGACCCAGTAAGATATGAACCACCAGGTATGCAGCTTCTGCAGCTATGAAGGACCAGCTGAATTGCCTTTATTTGAGCATATAGAAGTGATCAGGTATCATCTCCAAATTTCAAAGTCCAGTATGGTAATAGAAGGATCAGTCATGATTCATAGCTCTAATCTCTTGATCATTGTACTATTTGGAGATGGGGCAGATCAGTACAATTACTTCCATTTTCATGATCCAGTTCATCTCCTTGATACATCAGTGAGCAAGTTGTGATGAAACTGTTTAAGCACAAACAGAAGCCTCAAAGGAATAGTACTGCATACAACCAATGACTGGAGAAATCAATTCTCAGAAATGTCAAAATATATCCAAGTCTTACAACTTCCAGGAAATAAAATTTCTTCCTCAGAGGTGATCTAAAAATAAAAATGCATAATAGTGCATATATAAAAAAACATATATAGTTTAAATAGAAAAAATGTTTTGAAATTGTTTTATAAAGTCTTCAGGTAAAATAAAAAGCAAGTGTTTCTTTTTTCCTCTCTCTTTTTGGTAAAACATACAAATCGTTCTTGTAGGAGCCTACATCTACAAGAACATTTCAAACTGATTGTTCTTATAAAGTGTCGCTTTGATTAAAATGTTAATGTTCTTAAATCAAATGATTGCATTTTCATTTTTAAAATATTCATTTACACGTATTTGTATGCCATTTCAGTTCTGGGATGCCTGCAAAGCAAGAAAACTTTTTTTCTGAAATGCATCGGGCTTGAATATATTTTGACACTTCTGATAAGTAGGGCAGCAGCTTGAATGCAGATGGAGAAAATCTCAGGCTGTGTCTGAATTCACTGTTAGTACCAGTTAAAAACGTATTCTGTATGCTTATGGCAATGAAGAGAAATCACCATCATGTTTTCTCAGTGCCCACTGGAGTCTTTGTGATGATAAAATGCCTATTCAAAAAGAGATCAGATCAAACATTTAATACCTGACTTATTTTTTTTGTGGATAAGCATCAGATGAAATAAAACAATGATGCATGGCAATAGATGAGAATCTTGCATGCCCTTGGTCCTAGGTGGCCTTTATGTCACTTTTTTGCAGCCTCTGGGAATCCTTCTAATTGTAATGACTGAAAACTGATGTACAATTGCCTGTTCTTTGAAAATGGAAACGGATTAACAGCAATAGCACTTATATACCGCTTCACAGTGCTTTACAGTCCTTTCTAAGCAGTTTACAATCAGCATATTGTTCCCCCAAAATCTAGGTCCTCATTTTACCATCCTCAGAAGGATGGAAGGCTGAATCAATCTTGAGCCTGATAGGATTTGAACTGCCAAACTGCAGGCAGCCAGCAGTCAGCAGAAGTAGACTGCAGTCCTGCATTCTAACCACTGTACCACCAAGGCTATTAAAACATAAGTACACCTATTGATTCCATTTTAACATCTGTTTATTGACACCCCTTCAATAAAGTGCCCAGGCTCAAACCAGTCTCTCCATTCAAATACTTTGGTTTTGATGTCATCTATGGGTGGGGATTAGGATGACTGGAAATGTAGGTTCCCCACAAAACAGCTTCTCAGTTTCTCACAGGCCTCTGAGGGAACCGAAGGGAAACCAAAGAAAATTTTTGGAGTCAATAACTCAACCAAGCTGCGGCTGGTACTAAAAGGCTACCTGTCAACTTCAGGATTCACTCAAATTGAGACAACCTTATTCAAGGTGACAAGTAGAATAAAATTCCACACACTCAGCACACAGTAAAAAAAGAAAGAAAATAAAATACCAAATACCAATGTGATTCTAGCCTTATGTTCCAGATTAGACCTGGGTTCTACATTTTAATCTACTACCCAATTGCCTATCTGAAACTGCAAACAATCTGTTTCCCATCCTTACCTTAGTAACCTGCACCATCCAAGAATCCACCCACTCCCACCTCCCCAAAATAACTCTAACCATCCAAAACCTGGCAGGATCCCCTTTTCCTTCTATTGACTCTCAGCAGTTTTACCTGAGAGGGACTGGACATATAAAAAAGTATCATATGCTCTTCATGATAACCCTATAGAAAGATCTATGGCTAATTATGTCTAATGAGTCCCAAACAAGATAAAATTAGTTGTTGGCCACCTCCTAGTGGTGACTATGAGTAAAAACATCCTGCAGGATAGATAACTGTAAAAATAACAGAGTAACACAATAACAAAGTTAGAAGGGATCTTAGAAGTCTTCTAGACCATTCCCTTACTCAAGCAGGAAACCATATAACATTTCAGACAAATGGTTGTCCAATCTTTTCTTAAAACCTCAATTGTTGGAGCACACACAACTTCTGGAGTCAAATTTTTCCACGGATTAATTGTTCTGTCATGACATTTCTCCTTAGTTCTAAGTTGATTCTCTCCTTGATTAGTTTCCATCTATTGCTACTTGTCCTGCCTTCAGATACATTGGAGAACAGGTTAAACCCCTCTTTCTTGTGGCAGCCCCTTAGATATTATTGAGAAATTCCCTCTTCCCACACTTAGAGGGGTACAAACATTTTGTAAAATCTTGTAGGTGAGGGCATAATGTATATATATATATGGGTCTGAGAAGTTAAGAAAAGCAAAGTGGATTGTATATGTCATCAATAGTTATCACTAATGAGGAAAAAGTTTCCTAGCCACCATGTAGGATGTTCCTTTGTCACTCTCTCACAATTACTTCCATCAATCCCATTTGCTGGCAACCAGAATGTTGATACAGTTCTAGAAAATGTTTAATCTACCATTTGTACACTTTTTTGTTTTTCCTATTTTGAGGTTTAATGGACTAACTAGTTGGTCCCAAGAGGTAAACTAATTCTCCTTGAGCAGAAAGTGCAATCCAGCCATTTTGCAGAAGATAGTTTTTAGGAGACAGTTTGCAAGAGTGTGTCATTAGATTTTTGGAGGATGTTAATAAACTCTAAATCAATTCTATTTAAATGTAAACTCAATTAAAAAGCTAATTTTTGGAGGAATCTAGGATTGTTTTTCACAGTTTTTAGACAACAAGGTGTACACCCTTGCGTTAAAAGTAGTTTATAACTATATAATCACATTAAACAAGAGGAAAACCTTCCACGCACCAATTCCACCTGCGCTTTCTACAATTTTGTAAACAACAAACTAAAAGACTCAAGATCCATCTCACCCCTGAAAGGACCTAATGGTACAGACTGCAACGACAGCACCATTAAAGCCAACCTCTTCAACACATTCTTTGGCTCAGTATTTGTAAACAGCAATGGCTCATGCCCAGTATTTCCTAGTCGAACCACAGACAACTACAATGATCTAATACATATCAATTTTACAGAAGACAATGTTGAAAAAGCACTACGCAATCTAAAACCATCTCTATCTACTGGACCGGATGGAATATGTGCCTACTTCTTAAAAAAGCTGTCCGCTGCCATAGCCAAACCTCTAAGCATAATCTTTGAAAAATCTTTCAGGATCAGCTCCTTGCCAAAACTATGGTCACAAGCCACAGTCATTCCCATCTTCAAAAAGGGAGACCCCAGTCTAGTGGAAAATTACAGACCAATCTCTTTATGCTGCATCACCTGTAAAGTCATGGAATCAATTATTAACCAATCCATTATCCTCCACTTAGAGACAAACAATCTACTCTCTAACAAACAATATGGTTTCAGAAAAAAACTATCCTGTAATCTGCAACTCTTACACTGCAAAAACATATGGACTACACAACTCGATCAGGGCAAAGCAATAGACGCAATCTACATAGACTTCTGTAAAGCCTTTGATTCAGTGGTACACGACAAACTACTACTAAAACTAAAATCTTATGGTATCTCTGGACAACTGCATAACTGGATAGAAGTATTCCTTTCAAACAGACAACAAATGGTCAAAAGTGGGAGCGTCTTATCAAATTCTGTACCTGTCAACAGTGGTGTCCCCAAGGCAGTGTTCTAGGACCAACTCTCTTCATTCTCTACATAAATGACCTCTGTGATCATATTAAGAGCAACTGCGTTCTCTTCGCTAATGATGTAAAGCTATTCAACACCACCGACAATACTGCTACCCTTCAAAAAAAAAAAACTTCAACTATGTATCAGAATGGTCAAACAAATGGCAATTTCAAATCTCAACAAATAAATGCACTGTCTTACATATTGGCAAAAAAAATCAGAAAATAAAATACAAGCTGAATAGTCAAGACCTTGTTGATGATCCAAACTCCATCAAGGACCTTGGAATACTCATCTCTAATGATCTAAGTGCTAGAACCCACTGTAACTACATAGCCAAAAAGGCATTAAGAGTTGTTAACCTAATCCTATGTAGCTTCTTCTCTGGTAATATCACACTACTAACTAGGGCATACAAAACATTTGCTAGACCAATACTCGAATACAGCTCATCAGTCTGGAACCCACATCACATATCTGATATTAACACAATAGAGAAAGTCCAGAAATATTTCACAAGAGTTCTACACTCCTCTACTCATTGCAGAATACCTTATGCCACCAGACTTGAAATTCTAGACCTAGAAAACCTAGAACTACCCCACCTTCAGTCCCATCTAAGTATAGTACATAAAATCATACATTGCAATGTCCTTCCGGTCAATGAATACTTCAGCTTCAACCATAACAATACAACAGCACACAATAGATACAAACTCAAGGTTAACTGCACCAAACTTGATTGGAGGAAATACGACTTCAGCAACAGAGTGGTCAATCTCTGGAATACTCTACCTGATTCTGTGGTTTCTTCCCCAAACCCCAAAAATGTTAACCTTAGACTGTCTACTATTGACCTCACCCCTTTCCTAAGAGGTCTGTAGGGGGCGTGCATAAGTGCACCAACATGCCTACCATCCTTGTCCTATTGTTTCTTTTATTTTTCTTATATGTATTCATTTCATGTAATCATTATGTTTATCCTTATACTTATTATCTTGTAAGCGATTGACAAAGTAAATAAATAAATAAAATAAATAAACTACGGGGATGAATTTGCTTTGCTTGCCATATGATTAATTTTGCTGAAGTACTCAATAGATTTTAATACTATTCATCATGAAAGCTTCAGTGATAGACATGCAAAATATTATGCTCCACTAGTTCTATTCTTATTTGAATGAATGTTTTTACAAATGTGAATAGTGGATTTATTTATGTCTCGCATTTTACATTATGTGATTTCACAAGGTTTTCTTCCAACTCCCTTCTTTCTTCTCACTGTGGCTAAGTATGTAAATATATATATAGTAAATAAGTAAATCTAGAATATAAAAAAAATATTTCTTATATCAAGAAAATGTTGCATTTTAGCAGCATTTTTCGCTGGGTTTTTTTTCAGACCATAGTCTTCTGAAAGCAGCTTATAATATAAAAGATACAATTCAGTATTTATATATTATGTTCATAATCACAGTTAAAGACATTTAAGCTAAGCAGTTAAATGAAGCCTAATCCAAAAGAAATTAAGAAGCAATATTAAAAAGCACCACATTAACAAAACAAAACAAAACCTTTTCAGCCAAGTCAGTGAACATAAAGACCTTTTTATAATCCTTTCTTAACATATGAAGCCAAGTATGACTTTGCCCTGGGAGAAAAATAATAGCATAGACACCAACATTTCTGATTTCCGCTTAATAATGTGATAGCAAGAAAGTCCTTTGAAAATTATTTTACCTCAAGGAACATTCAAATAATATTGGTGGATTTAAATTACATGGAACCAAAGCATGTAATCTGAAGCCCCAGGTCCTCACATGATTCCTTTTTCTGTGAGACATCCTGCTTAGTGGTCAGAGTTGTTTCTAATATTTAGGAGGTGAAAAATAAAGGGGGGGAGTAATATAAACCCTAAAATGCCCAGCTACATAGAAGAATTTATAATATATTGGGCTATCTCAGAATCAAATCAGAATTAGATTGGATACTACTTACTTGGAGGTAGGGAGGACAGGGGAGAGCAGCTATCAGAGCCAACTATTTATATACTGCTACCAATAAAACTACAGAGATATGTTCATAAATTCAATAATACATTAATTTTGTAATTTTTATTGGTTTAGATCATATTTTTTACTCTTTAAATTTTCAGGAGAGCTGCTGTTATTAGTTTGTTTGTTTATTTATTTATTTATTTATTTATTTATTTATTTATTTATTTATCCCCCCCCAAATGTGAAATCCATGTTTCTAATACTATTCTACCCTTTTTGCATCTTCATTATCTGTGTGTCATTGTGGTCCTTGTTCACTCCCAATAATAAGAGCAACTCCAATCAACAAACCTCTGATGTATGACATGATATGAAATAATAATGATGATACTAAAAACATTGTTTGAGCTGCAGTGAAATTAATGCAACTGATAGAGAACTGAAATGCCGCAAGTGTAGAAAACTTATATGCATAGCTACAAAAGTATCCATGGATATCTTAGAATCATAGGATTCATAATCTTGGTTAGAAAATAAAATGGGTGGGTTTTAAAATCCACAGCTAACTTTATGAATGTGTCTGCCTGCTACAAAAATAGTTAAAAGTAAAATGAAGTGATAGGACAATTGTTGGAGAACATTCTGATTACGGACCTGGCCTGCATCACCGAGACCTGGGTGGGCCCAGAGGGTGGAGTCCCTCTGGTTGAGTTATGCACCCCAGGTTTTCGGGTGTTGCACCGGTCACGAGCCCAGGGGAGGGGGGGGGTGGCTGTCGTTATTTGGGAAGCCCTGATTCCAAGGGAGGTCCCTACTCTGGAGATAGGCGGGTGTGAGGCCCTCCTCCTGAGGAGCAGGCCGGGGAGTTGGGTGGGCTTGCTGCCTTTCCCCAGCTATGTAGCATCTGCCCTGCCTGGACTTCTCGATGCTTTCTCGGGGGTGGTGTTGGAGTTCCCTGAACTTAATGTTCTGGGTGACTTCAACTTGCCTTCCCTTGAGGCGTCGTCAGGTTTGGCCCAGGAATTCATGGCCTCAATGGCGGCCATGGGCCTGACTCAGGTGATCGATGGCCCGACTCATGAAGGGGGCAACACGCTCAACCTGGTTTTTATCTTGGAGCAGTGGTGCAATGGTCTGGGGGATGGTGATTTTTCTGTCCATCCCGTCCCATGGTCAGATCATTATCTCCTATGGCTGGCTTTCCATCAAGCTACCCCACACTGCTGGGATGAAGAGCCATCCAGATGGTTCCGCCCCAGGCACCTAATGGACCCAGAAAGGTTCCAGGCGGAACTGGGGTTCTTCCCTACATCCTTGGCCCACAGCTCTGCCGAGGCCCTGACAGCAGCCTGGCAACAGGCAGCAGCAGGGGCCCTCGACAGAGTTGTCCCCCATGTCCTTACCCGGCAGATCCCAGGTGGCTTCCTGGTACACCGGGGAGCTCCAGGAGATGAACCATCGGAGAAGGGCCTTAGAGAGCAGATGGAGGTCGACCTGCTCCAGTTCTGACCGAGCCCAGCTAAGAGCCCATATTAGGACTTACCTGGTAGCTATGAGGCGCGGGCTTCTCGCCTCATAGCATCAGGTAACCACCCAGCCGCCCTGTTTGGGGTCACCCATTCCCTATTACATCCGGGGACAGTGGTGGATCCCTTGCAGGGCAGAGCTGAGGAATTTGGACAATACCTGCAGGATAAGATCGCTCGGATCCAGGAAGGGCTGAACTCTAGTGTGGGCCTGACCCTGGGTGCAAGTGGTCTGGCCAATGTAATCTGGACTGAGTTCAATCCTGTTTCTGACGATGAAGTGGACAGGATTATGCGATGACTGAGTTCCACCACATGTTTGTTGGACCCGTGCCCTTCCTGGCTGGTTTATGCCTCCAGGGAGGTCACGAGCGGCTGGCTCCGGGCAGTGGTCAATGCTTAAGGGAGGGTGCCTTCCCTGCCGCCCTGAAAGAGGCGGTGGTGCGGCCCCTCCTGAAGAAGCCTGCCCTGGACCCAGCCGAATTGAACAACTTCCGTCCAGTCTCCAATCTTCGCTTTTTAGCAAAGGTTGTTGAGAGTGTGGTGGCTCAGCAGTTTCTGCTTTTCCTGGAGGAAGCAGACTACCTAGATCCATACCAATCGGGCTTCCAGCCTGGGTATAGCACAGAGATGGCATTGGTCGCACTGGTGGATGATCTCCTGAGGGCTCGGGACAGGGGTTTTCCTCTGTCCTGGTCCTGTTAGACCTCTCAGCTGGCTTTCGATTCAACATCTATATGAAGCCGCTGGGCGAGATCATCCATGGCTTTGGGGTGAAGTATCATCAGTACACTGATGATACGCAGTTGTACATCTCCACTCCAGGTCACATCAGTGATGCCCTCTCCATGGTATCCCGTTGTCTGGATGCGGTACGGATCTGGATGGACAGGAACATGCTTCGGCTCAATCCGGCCAAGACAGAGTGGCTGTGCATACCGACATCTCAGCCCAGTCAGGAGATTCCATCTTTGGTCATGTGGGGAGAGGTGTTGCCCCCCATGGACAGGGCACAGAACTTGGGGGTCCTTCTGGACTCACAGCTCAGGATGGAGGAGCAGGTGGGGGCCGTGGCCAGGGGGGCATTTGCCCAGGTTCAGCTGGTTCGCCAGCTGTGCCCATCTATGCCCTGCGCACTGTCACTCAGGCACTTGTTACCTCCCAGCTCGACTATGTAATGCTCTCTATTTAGGACTGCCCTTGCATACCATCCGGAGGCTTCAGCTGGTGCAGAATGTGGCTGTGCGGGTTGTGATGGGAGCTTCCTGGTACTCCCATGTTACACCCCTCCTGCGTGAGCTGCATTGGCTACTGGTTGCCCTCCAGATGAGATTCAAGGTCCTAGTATTAACATTCAAAGTCCTACGAGACATGGGTCCGGGTTATTTATGGGAGCGTCTACTGCCGGCATCGAATACCAACCGCCCTGTATGAACGCACAGGCAGGGACTTCTCGGGGTGCCATCTGCGACTCAGTGTCAGTTGGCGGTATCCCGGGGAAGGGCCTACTCTGTAGCGCCTCCCGCTCTCTGGAACCAACTACCTCTGGGGCTCCGCCTGGCCCCTGACCTCCGCACCTTCCATCACAACCTAAAAACCTGGTTGTTTGAACAAGCTGGGCTGTGCTGACTCCTTGGGGAATGGGTGTTTTATTTATTATGGGTTTTTTAGTTTAATTTGGCTTGTTGCAATTTAATTCCATTTTAGCTAATTTAATTTATTGTGTTGTTTTTATCTGTGAGCCTCCCGAGTCCTTTTGGAGAGGGGGTGGCATACAAGTCGAATAAATAAATAAATAAATAAATAAATAAATAAATAAATAAATAAATAAATAAATAAATTACATAGCCTTTTGGTAAATGCATCTTTTATAACTGCTATGCCCAACCTACCTATTACTGACCATGTACAAAGAATAATGTGGCCTTTATTATTTGACACTGCACAAGTCTGCACATGACACAAGTATTCCAAATGTGCCCAATAACATCCCAAGGTTGCCTACTGCTGAAGGAAAAATATATCTCAATATATTTGCAATAGCAAAGGGTTGAGCTACTATGTTTCTCAGCTGTATTTTCATCTTCAAAGGTCCCACACCAATAACACCACAATAGCCCAAAGTGGATGGAAAACCTGTTCCCCACTTTTTTGTGAAGGCTTGGTGCATAATAAGAGACAATAGGAGAAACAATATATCTGATTTTATTTAAGGGTTGGAACAATTATTGTTTTTATTTATACACAAATTTATTGTCAAGTGCCATGGAAATCAGGGGATCCATACAGCTCAAACTGCATAAAGATTTATTGCAAGCTTAACCTCTCTACAAGAATCTGACCAACTGACCGTTAAGGGAAATGAGCAGGAGATAAGAGAGACATTCAAGATGGGCTGGACTTAGATCTCTTGCGGGCACGCGGGGACTCATGACTTATGACATGTTTGACCCTTCCTTCAGGATCAGCCTGGTCATCTCCTACATTTATATCCAACCTACCACTTCAGGTGGGATTTATCTAGTCAATAGTAATAATGCTACCATCACTAAGATAGTAGTAGGATAAATACTGCATGTATGCAATGCCATGCATCATGGTTGAAATTCTGTTCTAGTAGGAGGTATTGAAAGAGTTGGGTACTCATTCCCAATTGGTATTCAAATCAGTTTCTATGAGGATCATTAATGATTTGAGTTCCTTACCAAAGTGGCAGCCATTTGTTTCATTTTTTTTCCTTTGCTGCATTCCCCACCGTCCTTAGGTTTTTCAATATAACTCTTATATGTATGAGTTAGGCAAAGCAAAGAAATAAAGAATAACTAAGTTCACCAGAGCCCATGTGAAATCTTCTGTACATTTCTGAACAAGCAAACCTTATTTTATAGGGAGAAAGGTATTTTTGGCATTGAAATTAAACTTTTCCTCTTGGATAATTTTCCAAAGCAGTGTGTCTGTAGAATGCAAAATAATTTCACGAGTTTTTTTTAATAATCCTTCAAGGAAGATTTTTTAAAAAATAAACAAATAAAGTCATACTGAAAGTATAAATATAAGCATAATTATGTGGGAAATGCAAATGTAAAGTAATATAAAATAAGTTGAAAAGAATGGCTGAGCCTAGGTTGTTAGTTTTAATATAAAACTGACCTTATATAGAAGAAAAATACAGCTTTATGTATAAACACATAAATAAATGATTACATATTTATTCCAGATTTTCTGTTTTATAAGCTGATTCAAATATACAATAAAATCAAGAAGACTTCTTCTTGGGGCACTTTTTATTGGCAGGTGATTAATAGTTTTTCTAAATCAACAAATAATAAAAAATTCTATTTTATTAAGCTCTCTCCTTCAGACAACAATAAAAAATACTCATCTAAAGTGATCATTTGATCTATCTATTACTATCAGTATCTGTATGCCTATGTGTTTGTGTGTGTACGTGCTCATACATATATTCATATATGCACTGAAAGATGTAGCAATCCAGTGAAGGCAAGAGAGGGAAAATGGGCCCTTATTCCTTGCCAGACTTATACTGGTGGGGCAGAAAGGAATGGGATAGGTAAGATGGTTGGCTGGTTTTTACTACTTACTATTCCCCCTTTCAAAAATTTCTCTCCCAGTTCCCTTCTAAAGATTGTTTCCCCTTTGGGAGATGCTTCAGGAAGTTAACATCCAAACTTTTAACTGGTCCATTCCCAGACAACCGGAATTCATATTCCAGGCTCAGAGAAAGAGGTATTGAAAACAGTCCTTGAAAGTACTTTTGAGGTCTTTACTTCAGCGTTTTCTAATAGGCGAGTCATTTAATTAACTTGTGTGATAATTTCTATTTCACATCTCATTTTCCCCCTAAAGGAACCCATGCCAGTTGTAGCAATGAGGTCATTGCTGTCTAATAGAATTGAGGGTATATATATATATATATATATATATATATATACATATATATATATATATATATATATATATATCTTGGTGTATTCAGGTCTTGTCCCGTGTAGGATTGAGACTACCTTGGCAACGTTTCGACGAAATCTCATCCGTCATCTTCAGGCTGGTGTCTTCAGCTTCGTTCTCCTGGGAGAAGAGGTGCTGGCTGTGTGTCTCTCAGCCTTTTGTGTTGTAACGACCTGGGTAATGGGCTGTGTGATGACCTTCTGAGTTCTATTGTTGTGACATCCTGGGTGTGGTGCTGTAGTCTCCTGGGTCGTTGTCTGTGTTGCAACCTCCTGATGTTGCAACCTCCTGATGTTACAACACAAAAGGCTGAGAGACACACAGCCAGCACCTCAGCCACACAGGGTCTCAGGAAAAAGCCATCCAATCTGCATACATCAACTCCATCAACCAATCAAGAAGTAACAACACAGCCAACTCTGGAGTTTAAAAGGGAAAAACAGCCACGATCACGCACTTCTCCCAGAAGCACAAAGCCGAAGACACCAGCCTGAAGATGGTGAGTGGGATCTCGTCGAAACGTCGCCAAGGTATTCTCAATCTTACATGGGACAAGACCCGAATACACCAAGACCTACATACCTTTACCCGTGAAAATCTACGTAAACAAATATATATATATATATATATATATATATATATATATATATATATATATATAAAATTAAAGGTGTCCTTATTATCATGAATTTGTTGGCTCCCTTCATATACAAGTAGTTGGAGAGCATTATGCTATGTTTTGACCTTTTATTAAAATAGTATGAAAAAACAATGATCAGGTAAGTTACCTGTTCAAGAGGCAACAGAGTTTTAAGGCTGCTAGTCTCCCATACCCACAATATTTGTTGTTGGCACATTGTCACTGTGGCAGTAGTTCCAGCATCTGTGTTTTGCCTCCATTTTTGAGGTCTCTATACTATTGTGGTGAGTATCTTTAGCTGGGGTGTAGGATGAGGGTGAAATTTCATGCTCTGAGCTTGTTGGTTGATTTCTGAATGTTTCATTACCAAGCTAGATAACATCTTCAGCAGAATTTAGGAGAAGTCAATGTCAGTATTCTCCTGTTAATAAGGCTTCAGGTGTGTGTGTGTGTCAAGTGAGGGTCTTGTGATGGGTGCGGTATGTGTCATCAGTGAGAGTCTTGTGATGGGTCTTGTGATAAGGAGATTACATCAGGTCAGAGTCATCGGGAGGTGAACTGATGGTGAGGAATCCATGGGTTGGTTGAGAGTTGGTGCTGTCTCTGGTTGGCTGTGCAGTTGATTTGGGTTCTGAGGGAGTTGTAGGCTGGTTGTAGGTCAATGTGTCTGTTGATGGAATTGCTTGTGGAGTGCCAGGCTTCAATGAACTCACGAGCATGGCAGGTGGTAGCGTGTTGATTTTTATGTTGCTCCAATTCAACTGATGCTGTTTGGTGTTGGGGTGGATATAGATTAAGGATTTTTGCACTATGTCATGTAGGAAGCCATGACTGTTCTGCCCATGCAATGAGAAACAGTACAGTGACTCACTTTTTAATAAAAATCTACAGTGTGCCATAGATTTTCAAATCATGCTTGGCTGAGTGATGATTGAATATTCATTGACACTATTTGGAGTCTTTCAGCAAAAAAAGATAGACTGTGATGCTAATGTGTGCTGCTCTAAGTACATATTTATTTTCATCTTGAACAGGGTTCCTTTAAATATGATTGCTGCTGATTCAGGATCCAAGCATACAGTCCTCAGAACATAATGCATATTTTTCCACAAACTATCTCTTCCAGCCAGTTTAGTGCAGTGATTAAGGCACCAGTACAGAAACCAGTGGACCATGATCATTAATCCTGACTTAAATACAAAGACAGCGGGATGACCTCCGGCCAGTCCTCCTCTCTCAGCCTTATAAAGAAGGCAAGGGCAAACCACTTCTGAAATCTTGCCAAGAAAACTGCAGGGACTTGTCCTAGCAGTCGCCAAGGAATCAAAACTGACTTGAAGGCATACATACACTATTACCTAATTTCATATGTACTCACAGCAACTGGCTGCATACTTTGAAATATACTGTATATATTATATATTTCCCTTTTTCCTGAATATCATAATTATTCAATTCATCTATTTTTCCTCTTGATTTAACTCACTGATTCATGTTCCTTATTACTGCTTCTCCAGCATTCCATATCCAGTCTTCCCTCTGCTGTGGGCATCACCACTTGCTACCCATTCATGGCTACAGAAAGCAAACTAAAGAAGGAGTAGACTAGGTTACCAGGCTTAACTGCACCCTTGCCATATGCAGCATTCCTTGCTAATGGTAAGCACAATATTAGCCAGTGTTTAGTACCCATTTTAGCAACATTGTAGTTTAGCAGCCATTTGAACTCGATCAAATTCAAGGTTTTTAACGATCTGTGATCATTTACATTTGCTGACACCATTCTTTAAACCTCTTAACTGGATTAGCTGAGTCATGATCAAAGCAGCACAGTTGGCACTAGGATGGTTTTTATTAAACTGTCCCAGAAGACCTACAAACCCACTGAATCCTTTGAAGGAAGGTGTCACCTTCACTCCCCCCTTTTTAAAAATAAGAACTAAGCCACTCTGCTTCCTCAACTTGCAAAATAATACACTAGAAGAAATACACAATTTGTATTTAGATTAACATTTTAAATAATTTTAAAATAAGAATAACTAACAGAATAACAGAGTTGAAAGGGACGGGATCTTGGAGGTCTCCTAGTCCAACCTCTTACTTGGGAAGCAAACCCTATGCCATTTTAGGCAAATGGTTGTCCAATCCTTTCTTAAAAACTTCCATTGTTGGAGCACCCACAGCTTCTGGAAGCAAGTGGTTCCATTGATTAATTGTTCAGTCTGGAAATCTCTCCTTAGTTCTAGGTTGATTCTCTCCTTGATTAGCTTCCACCCATTGTTTCTTGTTCTGCCCTCAGGTGCTTTGGAGAATAGTTTGACTCCCTCTTCTTTGTGGTGATCCCTGAGATATTGGGAAACTGCTGTCATGTCTCCCCTAGTCCTCCTTTTCATTAGACTAGATATACCCAATTCTAGCAACCGTTCTTTATATGTTTTAGCCTCCAGTCCCCTAATTCTCTCTGTTGCTTTTTGTTTATTATAATAATTAATTAATTGTTAATATAAATATTTACTAATCTAATTTTTAATGAAATACTTATTAATAACTTTGTTTTATTATAACAAAAGAATAAAACACTATAAATTTTTTGGAAATGTTTCTGCAAATAGTTTTGAACATGTCTTTCAGATGGGCAGCATCTCATTTAATCTTTGAACCTACTGTAGGTAAGTCATGTATCCATGTACAGTGTACAGGTAGTTCTCAATTTATGACAATTGGGAGCAAACTTTCTGTCATTGGTCACTGTACTCATATGTCAAATTACCATATAACTAGACCTGATTTTACAACCATTTTTATAATGGTTGTAAGCTGAGTCATTACAATTGTTCAGCCAATCACATAGCTATTAAGTGAATCTAGCTTCCCTGATGGTATTTTCTGCTGCTTTTTGCAGAAACTCGCAAAAATTATTGTAAAACCTGACTACAAAACCACAGGATTCTGCAAGCAAGTTGCCAAGCATAGCAATTGTAATCATATGACTACAAGGGTGGAGCAATGATTTGCAATGTCATAAGTTGTTGAAAAAATGTTTTTAATCAATCCTATGTGTTAAGTTTGCATGGAGAGACAAGACGTGGAGTGCTTCAGCTCTTTTTTATTGTGACTTTCAGCTCAGAACGGACCCGAATGGCTCAGCTGCAGCAGCTATTTATAGCCGGCTGCCGCAGCTGCCAGCCAATCAGAGTGCAGGGTTTTCCCGCACTTTTACAACCAATGATTTCAAACACTTCACAACAACAACCAATCATTTCAAACTCTGCATACATAACACCCCTCCCCACTAGGTTTGGTCCATACTCAAACCCCATCTATCTAATATACTCTTGTAAATAGGTGGGGCTCTTATGTGGATGAGACCTGTGTGGTTCAGGTGTTTTGGGAATCTCACCTTGTGAGGAAGGAAATGCCAACATTCCCTTATTAGGATTTCTTGTACTGGTAGAACCTGTTTGGTTACTACAACCTGGTCTCTCCTCCCAATCTATTTCCAATCCAGTGCTATCCTCTAAGTCTGGTAATGATGTGCAATCCTCCATTTGTAAAAATGGTTGTTGGGACTGTGACAGGGTTTGGGATGGTTCCTGTAGTGTTAGCTCGTTACACATGGGGTTGATTCTTACTTTCTCATTACCTCCATTAACTCCCCCTTCCCCCCTAGAAAAGGCTGTGGGGATGAAGTCCAGAGAGGAGCAAGGGCGATGCTCCAAAGGCAGTCTGGACCGTAACTGGTCTATGTGCCTACTCCACAAGGCACCATCCTCAGTTTGAACCCTGTAAGACCTGGGGCCTGTAACCTGGGTTATCTCTGCAGGAATCCACAATAGTTCACCTACAAGGTTTTTAGCATAAACAAAATCACCCACGGAGAATTGGCGAGTTTTGCTAGTGGAATCTAATGGTGCGTTGGGTGCGTAAGTGGGGTGAAGGTGGTCCAGGGTAGACCTGAGTTTTCTACCCATCAAAAGCTTGGCTGGAGTTAAATTAGTGGATGGGTTAGGAGTGATGTGTTGGATACTGAGTAGTTTTTCACCTTTCTCAGTGATGTCCCCTGGAACCAATTGTTGGAGTTTCTCTTTGGTAAAATGTACCATGCGTTCAGCCCGGCCGTTAGTCGAAGGATGCCCAGGGGCTGTCAGGGCATGTCTGATACCCTGTTGTGCTAAATATGATTCAAAAGGTTAGCAGTAAATTGAGGACCATTGTCAGAAACAAGCACATCAGGTAGCCTGTGCATTACAAAAAGTTTCTTAAGCTGTTTGATAACAGCTTCTGCTGTGGTGGATGACATGGGAATAACCTCTAACCATCTGGAGTATGCATCTACCACAATGAGAAAGGTGTGGCCTCTGGTAGGGCCAGCAAAATCAATATGAATCCTGGACCAGGCCCCTAGGACATTCCCATTCCTGTATGGGGGCGATAGGTGGTGCAGGCCTTGTTTCCTGACAATTTGGACAGGATGCAACCCAGTTTTCAACCATTTTGTCAATACCTGGCCACCATACATAACTCCTGGCCAATCCCTTCATTCTGACAATTCCTGGATGACCCTCATGTAACATTTCCAAAACCTCTTTCTGCAGTTTTGCAGGAATAACCACCCTGTTACCCCACAATATACATTCCCTTAAAACAGACAGTTCTGTTTGTCTTGATTCGAAAGGTTGGGAGACCTGAGGTAGATCCTGTACTGGCCAACCTTTTTTAATCCAGTCCACAACAGGAGCCAATAAAGTGTCTTTGGCAGTTTCTCTAGCAATTTCAGCAGCATGGACTGGAAGCTTGGCAACAGTTTCTAGAAAAAAGGTGTAAGTTTCAGGAGCAGGGTCCTCAGTGCGTAAAGGAAGTGGGCAGCGACTCAAAGCATCTGCATGCCCAATGTCTTTTCCAGGTCTATGGATAAGTTTATATGAATAAGCAGCAAGGAATTCAGTCCATCTCAGCATTCTGGGTGACAGGATGACTGGCGTTGGTCTATCTCCTGCCACAATTCCCAAAAGTGGTTTGTGATCTGTGACAATGGTGAATCTTCTTTCATAGACGTATTCGTGGAACTTCTTGACTGCTGCAACGATTGCCAAAGCTTCTTTGTCCAGTTGACTGTAGTTCCTCTCTGCTTTAGTTAAAGTGCGAGAGTAAAAAGCAATGGGAGCTTCCCTCCCACTGGGCAGTCTGTGGCTCAACACTCCCCCCACTCCAAAAGGGGATGCATCACAAGTTAATACTACAGGTAAATTCTCAGAAAACTGTATCAATACACAATCAGAAGTGATTAGTTTCTTGATATTGTTAAATGCAGTTTCTTCTTTTCTGCCCCAAACCCATGCAGATTTTTTATCCAGTAATCTATGTAAGGGTTCTGCAGTGGTTGCTTTCTGAGGTAGAAACATATGGTAGAAATTAACAAGTCCCAGGAATGCTTGCAAGTCAGTTTTGCATTTTGGTCTGGGGGCTTCTTTGATTGCCTAGACTTTGGCTTCTGTGGGGTGGATGCCCTGTTTATCAATCATATAGCCCAAGAATTCTACTTTATCAGTTCTTAGTGTACACTTTTCTTTTTTTACTTTTAACCCTGCTTTTTTGAACCTGGTCAGGACTTCTCTGAGTTTCTCATGCAATTGAGTGTCATTTTCAGCAGAGATTAAAACGTCATCAAAATAAGGCACCACCCCAGGTAACCCTTGTAGCATCCTCTCCATAAGGCTTTGAAATATGCCTGGCACCACACTTACTCCAATTGTAACCTCTTGCATTTGAATGCACCCGATGGGTTACAATGGTTTGAGCTTCTGCAGTTAAATCGTCTACTGTTAACTGCTGGTATGCTTGGGCCAGGTCCAATTTGGTGAAGACTGTGCCCCCGCCCAGAGAATGTAATAAATGATGAACCACTGGAACCGGATATGCGCTCTGTTGTAGTGCATGGTTCAATGTCCGCTTGTAATCCCTGCAGATTCTCACAGAACTGTCAGCCTTGACTGGCGTGACTATGGGTGTCTCCCACTTGGAGTGGTCTGTGGGCTCTAGTACCCCTTGGGCTATTAGTTTATCTAATTGTTCATTGATTTTTTCCTTCAAGGCAAATGGTACCCTTCTGGGTTTTAAATGGATTGGTTGTACCTTGGGATCTAGGTTAAAAGTGATAGGGGTCCCCAAGTACTTGCCTAATCCGTCGCTGAAGGCCTCTGGAAACTCAGATTTCAATGATTCTGCCCAACCAGTGTTGCTCACGTGATTGATGCCAGTTACTTTGATGCCCAGCGGGTTGAACCACTCCAGTCCCAGCAAACTTGGGCGATCTTTATCTACGATGGTCAGTGGTAGGCATTTGATGTGGCCTTTGAACTTCACGTTGAATTCTCTTGTTCCAACTACTGGAATCTTGTTCCCTTGGTAGTCTTTAAGAGTTAGTGCTTGTTTTTTGAAATGAGACTTTTGAATGTCTGGTATCAGTCTTTGAATAGTGTCCCATGACACCATGGATAGGTATGAACCTGAGTCCACTTCCATTTGGCAAGGTCTTCCCTCAATAAGTACCTTGACATGCACTTTCCTATTATTTAATGAAGAGGAATGACCAATAGTTACTGTTTGATGAGTTTCATTTTTTCCATTTGCTTCTGTGCTGCGCCCCATTTTCTCGCTAGTGTTGTTTGGTTTGACTTCTCTGTCTTTGTTGTTTGCAACAAATTTCCTTCTGTTTGGTGGAGTTCTGGATGATTTGCAGACTCTTGCAAGGTGCCCTCTTTTTTCACAACAGAGGCAAATGGCATCCAGGAATTTGCATTCAGTGCGGGGGTTGTTTCCCCCACAACCTATGCAATGGAAATCTCACCTCTTTCTTCCCAGGTCGTTTCGTTTCCACTCCATTCTGAGTCTGTTAATTCCTTCTTCTTCTCCACTGTATTCTGACTCAGATTCAAGTTCATCAAAATGTGTTGTGGTGGTCTTTTCCCCATCAGAATGGCCCGTAGTCTTGTTCATCTTTCTCATGGCTGCTGCTGAGGTTTTGGTGGCTTCTGCTGAGGTTGCTTCATCTATGGCTTCTTTCAGCGTAATTTTTGGTTTCATAAGTAATTTGCTCTGCAAGACCTTGTCTTTAAGGCCCAATACAAAACGATTGCGCATGGCCTCCTCTAAAACGCTGAATTCGCATGCAACCCTAATGTTCCTTAAACTTGCCACGAAGTCACTGACACTTTCGTCTTCTCCCTGATCGCGGCAATAAAACTCGTGTCTCCTAATGAGGCATGATACTTGGGGCGTGTAGTGTGCCCTTAAAAGTCTTTCCAGATCAGACCAATCATGTCTGCTGGGGCAGCCAGTGCCTTCGCCATCTTGAAGACTGCAGGACCGCAATAAGTAAGAAACACCTCTCTCTCTTCCGTTGCTCAGAAATTGAGGCCAGATCGTTTCCTTCTAAATACATCTGAAACTGATCTGCATATAACTCCCAGTCTTCATTCTTTGGATCAAACGGGGCTGGGGGGGTGTTCAGCACAGCCATCTCGCTCCTCTGCATTCTGCGTTGCCTTCTCTTTGGGAAAATCCCACCTTCGTCGCCAGTGTTAAGTTTGCATGGAGAGACAAGACGTGGAGTGCTTCAGCTCTTTTTTATTGTGACTTTCAGCTCAGAACGGACCCGAATGGCTCAGCTGCAGCAGCTATTTATAGCCGGCTGCCACCGCTGCCACCCAATCAGAGTGCAGGGTTTTCCCGCACTTTTACAACCAATGATTTCAAACACGTTACAACAACCAATCATTTCAAACTCTGCATACATAACACTATGATTGACTAATGTTTAGAGGATCTTGTTAATCTGTCTATATATTTAAACTGTACAAAGATGCTGAGCCAAGTCTGTTTTTCAAACCAAACCTTTATTGTACAAGCAGCTTAAATCAAATAAACTTACAGAAAGATTATTATCAGTATCTTTTGCCTTCTTCCTTCAGGTCTCACTTGGTTTTCTGTGACTACCTATGTAGTTAGGTTTTCTCAGTCCTTTAGATTAGATTGTTAAGAGTTCTGAGGTAAATACTTTGAGAGAATTGATTGCCTATGCTGATCAATTTCTCTTAAGGACAATTGAGAACAATTCCTACAGAAAACTTAGACCTTTCTTTTAGGCTTTTCCCTCTCTGTTTCTCCTTTCTCTTATGACAAGAGGTTCCTCCACCTCATGTATCTGAGATACCCAAGCTGAGCAGAAGTAATAGCAGCAAGAGCAGGCAAGGAGAGAGTGCAACAACAACAACTTCTCCTCAGAGAGAGATGCCCCTTATATACCAAGGGGCATGGCTTGTGATGCCACTCCAGGGTATGTGGTGTTACCCTGTCATTGTTGGATTTGGTCTGCCTTCAAATCCCCACAAGTTGTAAACTGCATAGCAACACCAGAAAGTTCTATTTTCTGACATAAGTGCACATTTAAATTATAAGTTATTTTCTCCCAAAGGCTTTCATAATTTTGGGTCATTGTTGAAGAAACAGTTGTAAGTCGAGGACTAGCTATACCCTCTGCCACACATAAATATGCAGACTCAAAATGAAGGTATTCATTACCAATGTTTATGTTGCTTGTTGACCTTTCTATAATACTGACATTTCCCAGATTCAATTTGCACATTATTTTTTTCCTGGAATAAAATAAAGTTTAGATATTTTTATGAATAACTAGGAGCAAAAGATATTGTCTCCATGGGACAAGAAGAGAAATAGCAGATGGTAAAGTCCAGTTCTCCAGTTCACATCTGCTAACAAGTGGAAAAGTCCAAGTAGGTTTATGCTTCTCCCTTTTTCCTCCCCAGTGCAGCCTCTGACATCCAATGCTTTTCCTCCTTTCAGCTTCAGATGGTTTCTTAAAGAACTCTTCTAATGAGAGGAAGAAGTCTATGAAATAAGTATAACTGGATGGCACTGAAAAGGTCTGTAGTCTGTTATAACAGTACGGTGGGTGTTGTTCAGTGGATTTAGCTTAGGGTACTTCTGGTAATTTCAAAACCCTTTTGGATAGGATCATTCTCTTGGGAAAGATCATGTGTTCACTTTTATTCCAGCAAGACAGCTACATACCATGCAACTGCACAACGATGCAAATGGCACCAGTACAAAGATAGATACATCTATTTGTCATGTCTAATGGGGATGCATATGGATCAGGTGTCCATAGCACATACATCCAAGCAAACAAGAAATACATTATCAGGTCTGAATGTGAGTCCTGGGACTTGAAGATAGCAGAAGCACAAAGGGTTGAGACAGTAGTTTCCTTACATTTCTGCATTTCCTGCATTATTTTTATTTTATTTATTTATTTTATTTTTTAAATTATTATTAAATTTATTTGCTGCCCATCTTGCAGGATGTCTCCAGCCTGTTGATTCAGTCTTTGCTTCTCTCGAACTGTTTTTTTCAAGGCAGCAATGGCCTAGACAGGACAGCAGGGACAATGGTTCTTTACTTCTTCACTGATATGCATCCCTTAAAGCAGATTCTGCAAGGTGGATGCTCTCACAAATGGATCACTATCTGGGACCTGATTACACCATTTGCTGTGCAGACAATGCTTTTCCAATGTTGCATGCAATGCCATGTATGCAGGATGATTTGGAAAAATGACAAGCTCCTGGTGAAAGGATGTTTTCCAATAATTAAACCATTTTCTTACACTGTGATCAGGAAACATGAACTAACAAGGACAGCAGCAAAGCCAAATCCAAGCCTCTTTTAGAATTTAGTTTGCAATAACAATCTTTCTATCTGTAAACTTGATGTATGGCTGTGGCCCAGTATGTTCTTTGGAAAGATGCCCACCTGTCCAGAAAAAGGGGGAAATTGTAATCAATTTACAAAAATTGTTATCAATTTTTTGTAGGGAATGTCTTCTGGAGAATGGATAGCATGTTTATAAATTACCTTTTTGTCCATGTTTCTGTGATAATCCTTATTTTGTGAATTAGCAAGTCCATCATAACCTACAGCAATTGTAAATGGGTGCCCAATATACGTATCCAATGGACTAAAATGTTTAAGGATCCCATATGAGTTCTTTATTTGCTTTATTTATGTTCTGTCATCTTGCATGAAGGATAGTGTGACTATAGAGTATGTAACAGAACTTCAGTGAGAAAAAAGGGGTTATTATCATCATCTACAAACTAGAAGTGAACATTTGATTATGGAAGGAAAAATCCTCAGCCTGCTCTCAGATGGGGAATTCCAGGATCTCAGAGAAATCAGTCTTGTGTTTGTTTGAGGCAACAAAGCAATCCTTCAGCTAGACCAGTGTTTCTGCAACTTTAAAATGTGTGGACTTCAACTCCCAGAATTCCCCAGCTGGGAGAGAGTTGAAGTCCAGACTTTTTAAAGTTACCAAGGTTGAGAAAAACCAAGCTAGACTAATGGGCTGAACTTGGTCTTTTCAAATCACTGCACGATCTGTGAGCTTTTATATCAGGATCTGTTTATGAGTCACTCAAGCTTGGTCTTATCAAAATTCCCTTTGTAGTTTTCTTCTATAATGGAATGATCAGAGAGTTTTATTGCTCTGCAGCAATTTATCTGTACAAAAAAACAGGATCAGATGTCATTATTGCTTGAAAGAATGAGTTTGCTAAAGAATACATATCTCTCTCTCCTCTCTTCCTTTCCATGATTATTAGACGCGGCATGGGGTGAAAAGAGTTTAAAGCTTATTCTGAGTTTAAATTCAGGTTTTATCTGATACTATTTGAAAATATTTTTAATGTCATCACATACCAACAGAATGATCAATCTGAAATTCCTGCAAATGGTTTTCTGTGAATTCTGGCTCCAGAATACAGATGCTGTGATAGAGATGAGCTAGAGATAAGGAGTTAGCACTAGAGCTAGAGCAGATAGAGAGATAGATAATTGAGACAGAGATAGATAGATAGATAGATAGATAGATAGATAGATAGATAGATAGATAGAGGATAAAGAGAAAGAATTGTTTTTTTAGGGAAGGTGGCACTAGGATTTCTGCATATGATTTGAGAAAATGGACAAGCATCAAACAGAATACTCATGAAAGAAGGACCAGGGGAGACATTATATCAGTGTTCCAATATCTCAGAGGCTGCCACAAAGAAGAGGGAGTCAAGCTATTCCCCAAAGCACCTGAGGGCAGGACAAGAAGCAATGGGTGGAAACTAATCAAGGAGAGAAGCAACTTAGAAGGAAGGAGAAATTTCCTGACAGAACAATTAATCAGTGGAACAATTTGCCTCCAGAAGTTGTGAATGCTCCACAACTAAAAACTGGAAGTTTTTAAAAAGATGTTGGATAACCATTTGTCTGAAGTGGTGTAGGGTTGCCTGCCTAGGCAGGGGGTTGGACTAGAAGACCTCCAAGGTCCCTTCCAACTCTGTTATTCTATTCTATTCATTGGCATAAAGTTCAACCAATCCACAACTCCATAACTACATTTAAGCAGTATTGCAACTTGAGCTTTATCAATTTCTCAAATTTGCTATAATCTCAGTTGGGGGAAGGGGAATTTCCTTGTTTTTTTCCCCATAGCAATGGTGATGTTTTCAAGCATCCAACAACATAGACTTGGCTGCCTGGTATTGTTACTAAGATCCCAACCCCAAATTTAATCCTGTAAAATTTCTCTATAGAACCTTCAGTTCTCTTGTTCATATATTGGGCAGTGGGGTATACTTATTTGCCAGCAATCTTTTCATAGTTATTTGTCAGCAACTTTTCATAGTTTATTTTCAAGTGACCCTTCCTGGTAATTAGCAAAAAGCCAGACCTTTATTTTTCCAATCCAGCCTAAAGAATGCCACACTTGTACACAGTATACCTCATCACAAAGACTAGCTTGTCTTTAAAATCATTTGGTTAGAAGACTGCAAGCTGTGTAATTGTTTTGCTGAAATTTCTGGAAGGCAATCAAGTGCAAGCTGAAACAGTTGGGTTGTGTGCAACTGCCTAATTACCCTTTTGCCACTCCCAAAATATTCCCTTTATCAGAATAGATTAAAATCAGAGATATTGTTTCATGCCATTTTGAAAAAGGGAAAAGATGGAAAGTGCAATTTAAGCCTTAAGAGATGTTTACTGTGATTGAAAAAACAAAACAATGCTGTCTCCCTATCTCCAACCCCAATTAGGAAAATGGAAAATCATGGCAACTTCCAATTTCCTTGTGTATGACACAGTACGTTTATATCAGTGTCCTGCCCAGGGAGATCTTCCAGAAATATCTTAAATGCAGCCTCTAGCCACTAGAAGTTTACATAGCCCTATTGCAATATATCCTGACAGAATCTGAAAAATGTAATTTATGAACTGATTTAAATGTGTTAATAATATCACAGGGGAAATCAAGAACTAAATAGCGATGTCTTGTGTGAGAGAAGAATTAACACACACCCCAAAAAATTCAAACTCATGACAATCAATTAAAGGTTTTTCAAATGACAGAGAAAGATTTTTCAAATCCTCACCTACCTAGTAACTTTCCACTGAAATCCCTTCCCTCATGTACCTTTTATTCATAATGAAAGAGTAAGTTTTTACGAGAACAGCAAGGCTTTGTTGGCTCTGCATATGTTCAGATGAATTTTCTCAACAGGAATCTAACATGTTGACTTTCAATTTTGGAATTTCTATTTTTTAAAATATAAATATTTTGCACCACAGAAAAATGTCCCTACTTCGAGGTTTTTTTCCTAAAAGCTGCTGTGTAAATCTTTGTGTTGGTTGTACACTGTGGCTATTTAATCACAACAGGTTAGTTCGGAAATTTCTCTTGGAAATAAATAGCCATCCCTCAGCAATATTTTTCAAGGGATTCCATTGTTGTCTGAGTGTTTAAAAGTTTAACATTAATCTCTTAACACTTGTACAGGTGTTCTTTTTTTCAGCAACCAGTTTTGACATTTAAAACAGCTTTCATTTAATTGTAGAAGGGAAGCATTGATTAACTATATTTTCCCCAACCCAGATGTTCTCTAGATGTCAGGAAAGGTCATTCATGACATTTCTGGGAATTGAAATCCATACTTTTGAGATAGTACAGAACAGTGGACAGTTGATATAGGATTTCTGAATATTATTTGGGAGCAGGTTTTTTGTTGTTCTTTGTTTGTTTCAGTGTATGAACACAGGAAGAGTAAAAGTATCTCAACCTATTCTATCCCATCATTCAGATGACCTGTGTTTAGTACTGTATAGGCAGAATCAGCACTTTTGAAGATTTTTGGACCTCCTATTGACTGCAACATTAGCTGTGGTCTTATCTGGAGATTTAAAACCTCATTCTTTTCCTAGGCTCACCTTTAGTAACAGGGCAATAGACCAGTGAGGAGCTAAAGGCTGCTTTTTCCTTCTGTAAGATATAAGGTAGACTTTGGATGCTGTTGCTAAATGTCTGTAAATTAGCAGGCTTTGTACATTACTGTAAAGTCCTCCACATATACAGAAAATAATTACTTAGCGAGCTTGGCAAATTGCAACATTTTATTGTAAATCCTTTTATCTTATACTGCCTCTGTATTGCTGCTTGTAACAATTAAATAAAGAAGAGTTCTCTAATCTGACACTTGCAGAAGGGAGGGAAAGTAACAGTGTGTCAGGAATCGTGTCTCATGCACAGATTTCTCTGACAGAGAATCAATTGTCTGAATTCCCAAATTATGGACAATATATGTCATCTGATTATCCTCAGACATTGTCTGCCTCCAAGCCTCTTACAGACATTGGAGATGATAACAGAATGACAGAGTTGGAAGGGACCCTGGAAATCATTCTAGTCCAACCCCTGCTGAGGCAGGAAACCCTATACCCGTAATGGCGAACCTATGGCACACGTGCTGGAAGTGGCACAGAGAGCCATTTGTGCCAGCACGCGAGCTGCAGGCAAACTTACCTCACTGTGTATGTGTTCACCTCACAGCTGATTTTCGGCCTCCCAGAGGCTTTAGGAAGGCTTCTGCAGGCTTTTCAGGATGAAAATTAAACCCGTTTTGTCACTTCCTGTTTTTCTGGAAATATCGGAAGTGACGAAATGGGCCTAGTTTTTGGCCTGCAAAAGCCTTTCTAAAGCCTCTGGGAGGCCGGAAAAGGCCTCAAACCAGCTGAAAATCAGCTGTAAGGCACAGTGCAGGTAAGGAGGCAGTGGGGGTAGGTGAGGATTGTGTGTACATGCATAGGGGGCATGGGGGGGCACACATTGCCTTCTGGGTGCTGGCACATGAGTACAAGCGTGCAAGCACACGCACAATTTTTGGCACAGGAGCCCAAAAAGGTTATCCACCACTGCCCTATACAATTTCAGATAAGTGGTTGTCCAATTTCTTCTGTGTTGGAACACCCACAACTGCTGGAGGCAAGTTGTTCCAGTGATCAATTATTCTAACTGTCAGGAAAATTCTCCTTAGTTCTAGGTTGATTCTCTCTGTTATATATGTAGGTTTGAAGTCATTGGTTTAGTTTGAACTGTTTTTGTAAAATGTTGGAAATGATTGGTTTAAAAAGTGCAGGAAAACCCTGCACTCTGATTGGCTGGCAACTGCGGCTGCTGGCTATAAGTAGCAGCCGCAGCCCAGCCAAATTGGGTCCATTCTGAGCTGTAGTCACTAATAAACTAAGAGCTTGAAGCACTCCGTGTCTGTCTCTTCATGCAAACTTAACACTGGCGACAAAGGTGGGATTCCCCTGAATAAGACAGCAATGCAGAACAGAAGGAGAGTGAGATGGCTGCACTGAACACCCCCCCAGCCCCGTTTGATCCGACGGCAGAAGACTGGGACTCGTATGCAGATCGTTTCCAAATGTATCTGGAGGGAAACGATCTTGCCGACATTTCCGAGAAGTGGAAGAGGGCGGTCTTTCTCACGCACTGCGGTCCGGCAGTTTTCAAGATGGTGAAGGCATTGGCGGGAGCTGCAGACATGAAGGTAATGGACTGGCCTGACTTAGAAAAACTGTTAAGAGCCCATTACGCGCCACAAGTATCATGCCTCATTAAGAGACACGAGTTTTACCGTCGTAATCAAGGGGAAAGCGAAAACGTAAATGACTTCGTGGCAAGTTTAAGAGACATTGGAGGTGCATGCAAATTTAACAATTTAGAAGAGGCCATGCGCGATCGAATTGTTCTGGGCCTTAAAGACAAGAGCAAGTTATTACTGAAACCTAAGATCACACTGAAGGAAGCAATAGAAGAGGCCTCTTCAGCAGAAGCTACCAAGTCCTCAGCAGCAGCCATGAAGGAAATCAACAAGGCCATAAGCCATCCTGATGTGGAAAAGTCCACAACAACTCATTGTGAGCAAATAGATTCTGAGTCAGACTGTAGTGAGGTGGAGGAAGGAATTTACAGACTCAGAATGGAGCGGAAAAAGAAAGACCTGGGAAGAAAGAGACAAGATTTCTACTGCAGAGGTTGTGGGGGAAGCCACCCCCACACTGATTGCAAGTTTTAGACACCATTTGCCTCCGTTGTGATAAAAGAGGACACCTAGCAAGAGTCTGCAAATCATCCAGAACTCCACCCAACAGAAGAAAGTTTGCTACAAGCAAAGACAAAGAATTTAGGCCCAACAATCTCAGTGAGAAAATGGGGCGCAGCACAGAAGCAAATGGGAAGAATGAAACTCATCAAACAGTAACTATTGGTCATTCATCACCTTTAAGAAGCAGAAAAGTGCATGTCAAGGTACTTATTGAAGGAAGGCCTTGCCAAATGGAAGTGGACTCAGGCTCATACCTCTCTATCATGTCATGGGACACTATTCACAGACTTCTTCCCTACATCCAGAAGAAGCACTTCAAGAAGCAAGCATTGACTCTTAAAGACTACCAAGGGAACAAGATTCCAGTAGTTGGAACAAGAGAATTCAACGTGAAATTCAAGGGCCACACCAAATGCCTACCACTGACCATCATGGACAAGGACCGCCCAAGTCTGCTGGGCCTTGAGTGGTTCAATCCGTTGGGCATCGAGGTGACTGGCATCAATCACATGAGTAACACTGAGTGGGAAGAGGCCTTGAAGTCTGAGTTTCCAGAGGTCTTCAGCGACGGATTAGGCAAGTACTTGGGGACCCCCATCACATTTAACCTAGATCCCAAGGTACAACCAATCCGTTCAAAACCCAGAAGGGTCCCATTTGCCTTAAAGGAAAAATTGATGCACAATTAGATAAACTAATAGCCCAAGGGGTTTTAGAGCCCACTAATCACTCCAGGTGGGAGACACCCATAGTCACACCAGTCAAGGCTGATGGGTCTGTGAGAATTTGCAGAGACTACAAGGGGACATTGAACCATGCGCTACAACAGAGCGCATATCCAGTTCCAGTAGTGCATCATTTATTACACTCTCTTGGAGGGGGCACAGTTTTTGCCAAGTTGGACCTGGCACAGGCATATCAACAATTAACAGTTGATGATGCCACTGCTGAAGCCCAAACCATTGTGACCCATAGAGGTGCCTTCAAATGCAAAAGATTGCAATTTGGAGTAAGCGTGGCACCAGGCATCTTCCAAAGCCTTATGGAAAGAATGTTACAAGGGTTGCCAGGGTGGTGCCCTATTTTGATGATGTTTTAATTTCTGCTGAAAATGACACTCAATTACACAAGACTCAGGGAAGTCTTAACTAGATTCAAAAAAGCAGGGTTAAAAGTCAAAGAAGAAAAATGCACACTTAGAACAGATAAAGTGGAATTCTGGGTTACATGATTGATAAACATGGCATCCACCCCACAGAGGCAAAGGTTCAGGCAATCAAAAAAGCCCCCAGGCCAAAATGCAAAACAGATTTACAAGCATTCTTGGGAGTCATTAACTTCTATCATATGTTTCTACCTCAGAAGGCAACCATTGCAGAACCCCTACATAGGTTGCTGGACAAAAAATCTGCTTGGGTCTGGGGGAGGAAGGAACAAGCTGCATTTAACAATATCAAGAGACTAATCACGTCTGATGCTGTGCTGATACAGTTCTCTGAAAACTTTCCTGTTGTTCTGACTTGTGATGCCTCCCCTTTTGGAGTTGGGGGGGGGGTGTTGAGCCACATGCTTCCCAGTGGGAGGGAAGCCCCTATTGCATTTTATTTTCGCACTTTGACTAAAGCAGAGAGGAACTACAGCCAACTGGACAAGGAAGCCTTGGCAATTGTTGCAGCTGTCAAGAAATTCCATGGGTATTTATATGGGAGAACATTTACTATTGTCACAGATCACAAACCTCTTTTAGGCATTGTGGCAGGGGACAAACCAATGCCCACAATCCTGTCACCAAGAATGCTGAGATGGACTGAATTTCTTGCTGCTTATTCATACAAATTGATCCACAGACCTGGTAAAGACATTGGGCATGCAGATGCTTTGAGTCGCTGCCCACTTCCTTCACACATTGAGGACCCTGTTCTGAGACTCACACCTTTTTTCTAGAAACTGTTGCCAAGCTTCCAGTCCATGCTGCTGAAATTGCCAGAGAGACTGCCAAAGACACTTTATTGGCTCCTGTTATAGGCTGGATTAAGAAAGGTTGGCCACTTCAAGATCTACCTCAACTGCCCAACCTTTTAAATCCAGGCAAACTGAATTATCTGTATTAAGAGGATGTATTTTGTGGGATAACAGGGTGGTTATTCCTGCAAAACTACAAAAAGAGGTTTTGGAAATGTTACTTGAGGGTCATCCGGGAATTGTCAAAATGAAGGGATTGGCCAGGAGTTATGTATGGTGGCCAGGTATTGACAAAATGGTTGAAAACTGGGTTGCATCTTGTCCCAACTGTCAGGTAGTCAGGCCTGCCCCACCTCTCGCCCCCACACAGGAATGGGAATGTCCTAGGGGCCCATGGTCCAGGATTCACATTGATTTTGCTGGCCCTACCAGAGGGCATACTTTCCTTATTATAGTTGATGAATTCCAAATGGCTGGAGGTTATCCCTATGGCATCCACCACAACTGAAGCTGTCCTCAAACAGCTTAAAAAAGCTTTTGTAACTCATGGGTTACCTGATGTGCTTGTTTCTGACAATGGTCCTCAATTTACATCCAACCTTTTGAATCATATCTAGCAAACAGGGTATCAGACATGTCCTAACAGCCCCTGGGCATCCTTCGGCTAACGGCGGGCTGAACGTATGGTACGATTTACAAGGAAAAACTTTAGCAGTTGGGTCAAGGATATCACTGAGAGAGTTGAAAAATTTCTCAGTGTTCAGATATCACTCCCAACCCCTCAAAACTAACTTAACCCCAGCTGAATGTTGATGGGTAGGAAACTCAGGTCTCCCCTGACCGCCTCCATCCCACTTACGCACCCAACGCACCACTAGATTCCACTAGTAAAATTCGCATTTTCGCTGTGGGTGATTCTGTTTATGCTAAGAACCTCATGGGTGAACCATTATGGATTCCTGCTGAGATAACCCAAATCACAGGCCCCAGGTCTTACAGGGTACAAATGGAGGATGGTGTCCTCTGGAGCAGGCACATTGATCAGTTAAGATCCAGATTGCCTCAGGAGCATCGCTTTTGCTCCTCTCTGGTTCCCATACTTACTGCCTCTTCTAGGAGGGAAGGGGAGGATTATGAGAGTAATCAGCAAGCAAGAATCAACCCCATGTGTAATGAGCAACACGACAGGAAACATCCCAACCTGTCACAATACCAACAACCATTTTCACAAATGGAAGATTGCACATCACTACCTGATTTAGGTGCTGACAGTGGGTTGGAGATGGATTGGGAGGAGAGACCAGGTTGTAGTAACCAAACAGGTTCTACCATTACTACAAGTCCAAGTAAGGAAAGTCAGCAGACACATTTCCTCTCTCACAAGGTGAGAATCTTAAAACATCTGAACCACGTAGGTCTCAACGTACACGTAAGTGCCCCACCTATTTAAAAGAATACATTAGATAGGTTGGGGTTTGAGTATGGACTGAACCTCGTGGGGAGGGGTGTTATGTATGTAGGTTTGAAGTCATTGGTTTAGTTTGAACTGTTCTTGTAAAATGTTGGAAATGATTGGTTTAAAAAGTGCGGGAAAACCCTGCACTCTGATTGGCTGGCAACTGCGGCTGCTGGCTATAAGTAGCAGCCGCAGCCCAGCCAAATTGGGTCCCTTCTGAGCTGTAGTCACTAATAAACTAAGAGCTTGAAGCACTCCGCGTCTGTCTCTTCATGCAAACTTAACACTCTCCTTGGTTAGTTTCCATCCACCACTTGTCCTGCCTTCAAGTGCTTTGGAGAATAGTTTGACTCCCTCTTCCTTGTGACAGACCCTCAGATAATGGAAGATTGTCTCCCCTAATCCTTCTTTCATTAAACTAGATATACCCGATTCCTGCAC